>VZTU01008895.1:15695-60408 GCA_013400835.1 Zapornia atra
TTCTTTTTTTATCTGCAAAAATAGGTGACTGTGTAGCAGGAAAAATACCAAAAATATGCTAGCGACATGATGTTCATACAGACACTAGTTTAGGTAGTAAACTGCTCTCACTGTCCTCTGCTCCTGTTTCCAAATTCAGGCATCATTTTAAATTTTGTATTTCTAAATAAGAAGCAGGAAGACTGTCTTCTGCTCAAGCTGAGAGACTATAAATTAGAAGAAATTATATTCATAATTTAGCCAGAGATTTTGTACTGAAGCACCTTTTTCCCAAAATGTTGAAAATATTCTTAGGGATCTTGGTTTATTGCTGTGTACTTCAGTAGTGGTGCATTGTACAAGTAACTCTAGCCATTTCACCTGTCACATGGGATTGTATGAACATCCCTCTTCCTCAGCAAAGCTCAGGGAATTTCTTCCTGACAGTGCTGTGGCAGAGAGATCTCTGGTTATGCAGTCAGGAAGATTGAAATTAATGCCTGTCATCCAGTATATTTAATTGGGTGACCAGCAGTGTTCAAGGCCAGGCTGGATGGGGCTTTGGGCAGCCTGGTCTAGTAGCGGGTGTCCCTGCCCATGGCAGTGGGGTTGGAAACAGGTGAACTTTAGGGTCCCTTCATATGATTCTGTGATTCTAATGTCAGATAATATTTAGATTTGTTTGTCTCATGGCTTCGTTCTACAGTATCCTCTAGATGTTTGATTTTTCTGGCCAAGAAGCAACACTAATTGAGGTATTTTTCAGTTGTACTGTTTGAACAACTACAGAAAACAGGTTTTTCCTTTTCTGCCGTGCCTTAAAATATTCCTGAACCACACAGGATTATGTTAATTGCCTCAACAGTCAAAGTTCCCAGTATTCTCATGTAAAATGTAGAGTAGTTGGCATTGTCAGTATAATGATGGACTTTTTATTTAGACATACATCAACCACAAGAGCAACCGTGTGATCCACTTTTAATGCTTAGTCTTAGATGAGGGAAGTGCTAAACACCATTTTCTGTGTTAATTTAAAAAAGCTGACACTCTTATCAATCCTTTTAGTGACGAAACAAAGTAGGGAAGGCAGACTTTGTGGTGGGTGGGTGACACTGAGTCTGAGTCAGATCGACTCAGTTGTATGTAGCTGGTTCAATATCATTAAACACTTGCAGAATGGATTTTAAAATGAGTGTGAGCTTCTTATATCCTGGAACATCTTATGCATTTGCTCAACTGTTGGTTTAGTTATACTGAGTCTGCTTTACACAAGAAGAATGAGAGAAAGGAAAAATGTTTAGAAGTCCTTGTAAAGTGAAGTATAGCTAATTGATGACAATTGTACATTAGTAAATATTCACAAACTGATTATTCATCATCATCCACTTGCACAGTTATTTGATAGCTAGGTGCATACATGCATGAAATGATAGAGAATTTTGAGCTTTATTGTTTATTTTTAATTCCAAATAGTTAGGCCTCTAAATAAAACAGATCTGAAATATTTAATAGATTCTTTTAAAAAATATTCTCAATGGCAGTATCATCTTCTAATCGATGCCTCTGGTAACATCTGATTCTGCTTAAACTAAGCAGACTTAAAAATTGCTCAAGCAGCTGCTTTGTCATCATGTAACTGACAGTTTCTGCTGAAACATCTGTTGCCATGTTGCTAAGTTTCCCTTTTTAATTATTTACGTTCAGTCATTGTTCACAGGCAGAGGTTGTCAAATTACAGAAGTAGTATGTACACTATCTAATTAGAAAGATAATACATTTTTATATTTTCTTTTGATTATGGATGCCTTTATCCTGTACTCTCATTCTTCTTTCTTCCTGAAAGTTCCACATCCACCCTCAGCTCATTCTGAGCTTTTCATTTTTTCCTCTCCTCAGCTGGGGTCCCATTTCAGCAGCTGGAATTGCACTCAGCTCTCCATGCCTTAACAGGGTTTTGTATCAAAGCTTCAGACAAGACCTGACTATTTTTTCTTAGAAGGGACCACTGAATCGACACACTGAATTTGAGCAGCCCATTTGAAATAACCCCAGGCAGGTATAGTTCAACACTTGACATGATGCATTTGTCTTTGCTGTATCCCAAAAATTTGTGTATACAGATGATAGTACCACATCTGTGTTCAGTTCTCGTTCTGGAGAATGTTTTGTGAGCTGATTTGGTTTAGGTCTAATTTCTAGGCAAGATCCAACTGATAGAAGATCTTAAATGAAAGATGTCTGCTGATTTTGACATTTTTGTCAAATCCCTGAATTTTTGATAAATACAACTTTGATTCTGTGTACGGTAAATTTTAATGCAACAAAAGTGCTTGGAGCACTGTGGAATTTTCTATGGAGTTAATGGTCACTATTTTTTACTTCAAAATTTGACAATTTGCTGAAAATCACGTATTTAAAAGTGACACTGGATTCGTCACAAAGATTTGACTTTAGGTAATGTAGAAGAGAACCCTTTTAAAAAGCTACCAATTTTTTAGGGAAGAGGAAGAAGCAGAAGGAGGTGTTGCTTTCTGTGCCAATTACTCTGAGTTGCAGGAAGAGGGAAGATTTCATTCCTCTGGGAAAAGGAAAACAAAGGCATATTTAAGGTTTCTATGGAGCAGTAAGCAGGAGAGATCAGAGGGTGATGCTTCAGACCAATCATTCAAAGCACAACGTTTTCTAGTGATGGAGGTCTTTAGCTAGAGAGGTATCTGTTTGGAAAGGATAGTTGGAAAGGGGCAGAGTTTTGCAAGTTGCTGGCACGAGTTTTCTTGTACAGAAATCAGAGAAAGTCTCCAGACCTTTCTGTGATTGTCTAGCTACTAATTTTAGGCATACTCTCACATTCTCAAGTGGGCAATTAAAAAACTATTCATAGAAAGGACAGGTAGAAGAACCTTAAAGTAAACACAAAAAAGCCCAACAATGGACTTTTAAAAATATAAAAATAAATACATTTAATCCTCTGAGAAACAGATGCAAAGGTAAATGGAGTCCAGAATCACTGACACTTCCCTAAAGTATATTAAGGGTTCAAACTCAGCCTTGCACTCCAGAAGAAAGCAAAAGTAGTACACAGCAAGGGAAATAGGCCAAATTACAAACTACGTGCACAAAGTAAGAATGCAGATGCAAACCCTGAAACCCCGAGGCACAAGTGGAAACCCAGAGACTGGGGTACTGAGTGTTACAGAGGTTCATTGCAAAATTACAGGGGTATGTTGAGTTTGACAGAGGCCCTTCCTAGGACTGATGCTATTTATATTTTAATTTACAAGTTGATCTTGGAAAAGAGGGTCTGTTTATTAAATTCACAGATTAGGCCTCTCAGAAATAGTATGCTGGAAAGGAGCATTAGAATTCCAGATGATTCTGAGAACTTAAGGAAATGTCCTAAAAATATGCTGAAATTCTTTAAGATATGGACAGAGTTTCCTGCCAAAGAAGGATTAATAAGTTGTGTGGATACAAGATAGCTAAGTAGCAGCTCTTCCAAAGGGAATGTAGGAAATAGTGAGTCACAGTGTGAACTGTGATTAAGGTATTGCAGAAAGGGAAAGGAAAAAGCAGTACAGTATTGGGAAATGACGAGACAACTACTGTTTTCAGATATGTGAATTTGTATGCCCACTGCTTTTGTACAGAAGTCAGAAGTGGGTTGGGCTTGTTCAGCCTGAAGAAGGTTCTGGGGAGACCTAATTGCAGCCTACCAGTACTTAAAGGAGTCCTACAGGAAAGTGGGAGAGGGACTGTTCACCGGGGAGTGCTGTGACAGGACAAGGGGCTGAAGGAGGGCAGGTTTAGATTAGGTGTTAGGAAGAAATGCTTTACTGTGAGGGTGGTGAGGCACTTGAACAGGCTGCCCAGAGAGGTTGTGGAAAACCCATCCCTGGAAGTGTTTAAGGCCGGGTTGGATAGGCAACCTGGTCTAGTGAAGGTGTACCTGCCCTTGGCAGGGGAATTGGAACTTGATGATCTTTGAGGACCCTTCCAACCCAAAGAATTCGATGATTATGTGCTGGCTGTATATGTATGTTGTGCCTATATCTGTTCAGAGTGTGTGCCCCAACTTCCTGCTGGCTAGGTCTGGGGATACGGAGCTGCAGTGGATTTGAGCTACCAGATTTGGTAATTCATGACAAGTATGTTTGGAGAAAGCTCAGAGACAGGCAGTCAGGATTATGAGAATTGTGAAAAACTGAATGTACAAGTACTAATAGCAAAGGAGGTTAAGTTTAAATAAGAGGACAAACTACCTGATAGATAGGAAGGTCAGTGCTGGTGCAGTTAGTGCAGGTAAGCTGTAGAACTTCAGTGCATAGTGGTTTTTAAAGAGGAGGTTCTACAGCCTACAGTGATAAATGCTGTTGTTGAGCCTGTATTTAATTGGGGAACAGTTATGGCTTCCTATGCACTTGCATGCTTTGATCTTATATTTCACTTAAATTTCTGATTTTATTTTGGTTTGACATTGAAAGATCTCAGGTTTTATGATGCCAGATAGGTATCTGCTCATAGGAGGTTGAGGAATTTCTCCTGTTGAACCTCAGCCTCCAGAGTCAAGCTTTCAGAAGAAGTTTTTGGGGTCACAGTGGGTTCTGGCTGAGGCTTGGGTCTAAGAGGTTTTTGTTTGGAAAACAAATTTATAAAACAAGAAAATTGACTAGTTCTCCATGTCGACATAACTTTTAAAAATGGTTTTTAACACTGTTTTTTTAATGGTTTTTTAACACTGGTTTTGTCTTTTTTCCCCTATCTCTTTCCTGTGATGAACATATATTGCTTTGCTTTGCAAGGTGCCCTTATTCTGTGTGACTTGGCTTCAAGCAGCAGACAGATGCTTCTTGCTCTTTGATGACAGATACTTAGCAGGCTGAGGGCTATCAAGGAAGTATTCTTCCCTCGTCATCGGTATTTATCTGTCTCATCCGAGTAGCTGGGCTAGTGGTTCATGGTGCACTGCTATACTAAGCAGTAATTATTTATTGATTTATTTCACTGCAGAAATCCTTCCACCTTCATTCTGTGAGATGAAAAAGGAATCTTTAAAGCAGAATGTCAGAGAAAAATACCTGAATGATAACTCTAGGATAACACACAGCTAATGGGCCTTACTTCCAGCAGTGGCCAAAGGCTGAGGCAACAGGCTACTCAGAAGCAAGTTCCCTCAGCTGACCTCTTTCGGGAGGGAGAGAGGATAGGTAGCTCTTGCTCACATGAGAGAGAAGCAGCTATGGAGCCTTTGCAGGATGAGGGCCAGAAAGCAAAGTGAGGGATAGTGAAGAGAGGAAGAGTGAACAGAGTTGATGTTTGATGATGGTAGTTCTGTTGAGAGAAATGCACCCCCAAGACCTACAACTAGTCAAGGCTGCAGAAAGGAGGCAAGCACGAGATGGGAAGTTAGGAATTGCTTAGCCCAGTGCCAGTTGCTGTAGTACTTCATCAGAATGCTGCTAACACAGGTAACTGTAATTTCTCTTA
The DNA here is from genome assembly GCA_013400835.1 of Zapornia atra. Lineage (NCBI taxonomy): Eukaryota > Metazoa > Chordata > Aves > Gruiformes > Rallidae > Zapornia > Zapornia atra. The sequence continues at coordinate 21,159 of VZTU01008895.1, forward strand.
ACTTGTTTTGCTACTACTGTCAGTCTGGAAAGGATTTGGTAGTGACTGCCCTTGGGCTGCACCTGTACACCTCATGGAGTTTGCTTCTTTCATGTCTGCTAGACATGTTGCAATGGTGTGCTCCCCTCCAACTGACCTGAATTTTCCCAGAACTCTGATCAGCAATAATCACCTGTGGCAGTCATGATGGATGTGTCTTGTCATGATGGATGCATCTAGCTCAAAGTGGATTCAGGTGAGACAGATAACAGCACAATAGCCAAGGACTGATTTATGGCAATGTGCCCACCTCAACGCAGTGCTGATCAGTGTCTGACTCAAGCCAAATCTGGAAGAAACTAACATCTGGAGTGTGTATGTAAATATGACTACAAGTCAATCACCTTACTCCATAAATAGCGAGCAGCCCTTGAGCCCTTTGAGCTCTCTTGAACAGCAGCGTGCTGCATGCCAGGATCTCCCGTTGAGCAGGGATGCCTTCCAAGGTTACTCCTCAAGGTTGAGAGATTCCTTGCCACAGCAGAGCCTTGATAAGTGACTAATCATATGCTAAACTTTGAAATCTTAGATAAGAGATACAGATGCAGTCAGTCCTCTATATAATCCTTCAGGTGTAAACATTTGACCAAGTCTGGGACTAGGATTGGATCCACCTGCACTTAGACTTTTCTCTGAGAATGAGTTTAGAAAATAAGGGACTCCTTTTTGAACCTCATGACTAAATGGGGTAGTCTTCCTGACAGTTTTATTTGACCCTGTTGTCTATGCAGTAATTAACCAAGTGTACCTTTCAACCATTCAATCTTGTTGAACCACTGTCACACTTACCATTGAACTTCGTTAATTTACTGGTTTTTATGAATAAAGAATATGTTGCTTCTCTCCTATGAGTGAAGTGCATCACTGCATCTGTGACATATATCAGAGCAGTCATCACTTCCATTCTCCTTCTGTGAAGGGTTTTGTCCTGCTTTTCAGCTAGGATACAGTTAATTTTCACAAGCAGTTATGAAGAGACAGATTCAGGATAGCTGACCCAAACTAGCCAAAGGGATATTCAATATGACAACATGGATACTCATGGATGACAACTCTGGATACAGCAAATTTCACTGGCCAGGGAGGAGAAGCAGCTGCTGGGGGATGGGATGGGCATCAGGCTCTGAGTGGTGAGCAAATTTCACTGTGTATCACCTGCTTTGTGTCTCTCAACAGCACTATTGCTATTTCCTCTCCCTTTGTTGTTCTACTAAACTGTTGTTATCCCAACCCATGAGTTTTACCTTTTTCTTCCAATTCTGCTCCCTGTCCCACCAGGGAGGAGGGGTGAGCAAATGGCTGTGTGGTGCTCCACTGCCAGCTGGGGCTGAACCATGGCAGACGTGCATATAATGCTTGCTGGAGATGGAGCCATTTCTGATTCAGTAATGGGGACAGTGCCTAGAGTCAGATGTAGATGTAAATGAACATCCTCTGCTGCAGCCCAGAAGTCAGAAGCTGGTTATAGTTGCAAGAAGGAAGAGGCGGCTGGCTTGAGAGCATGCTGGGCCCTTCTGAAAACAGTGAGGGGATCTGTATTAGACACAAAGCTTAGACAGGGAGAGAGATGGGAGCCTCTTAAACTGTTACAGGCTGCTAAAGAGCAGAAATTAATGTCACATATGTTCTATGATTTCAATACATTTCCAACCCCTATTGAGCATATCTTGTGTGGAAAAAACACAATGAGATATATAACCTAAGGCTGTGGTATTGTCTGCAAAGTAGAGACAGTGGAAGAATGGAGACTCTCTATGTCCCTGTTTTCTTGGGAAATGTTTCCTTTCTGCCATAATGGAAATAATGGACTCAGACAGCTTGTTGCTTTACTATTCTTGGTGCATCCAGTCTCTGTGTTGCTTTCAGAATAGCAGCATGGCCTTCCTGGAATAGTTGGCATGTGGAGCAGGAAGCATTGCAGGCTGGGTTTACATCCTAGTCTAAAACAACTGCAAGAGAAATGCTGCATCTTTTGTGAAGACCTTCTGCATGTGTTTTAAAAGAAATGTGGATACTAGAATATCAAAATGCTGTTACAGCAGAGTGGCTTTTCAGTTGTGGCTCTCACACCACTTCCTCTTAGCAGGTTGAGTGACACGCTGTGAACACAAGGAGGATTCAAGGGTGGTCAGGGAAGTCTATAGGGAAATCGTTTAGGTAACCCTGCTTTGTGGTTGGCTAAGGAGAAAGCTGACACACAGTGAGCCTCTTCCAACAGCCTCACTGCACTGAGAAAAGCAGTGCTAATGAAATTCCTGCTGGAAGTCTCACTGAGTGCTTTTTCTGCAGAGTTTCCCATGAGAATCCTCAGTGGAAGGGCTGCTACTTGATGTCAGTGAACTCCCTAACTACCTGTGCTTCGTTTAGCAAGGGACAAAGAGGCAGGAGTACTTCTGCAGAGGAAGAGCCTTCAGTGTTAGTCTTTGCTCGTGATCCAGATATTACCATTATCAGGTGTTGATAATATTGCAGGTGCTACAGCAATAGAGAGCAAAAGATCTTTTCAGCACTGAATGCAGGTGCTTCTCCTGCCTGTGGGAGGAGACATATTGCTGCTGCAGTATAGGAGATGGGGAAGAAACAATACAAGACAGTGTGGTGTTTGGGTGGTGATTTATGTGGTCAGTCTTTGCTTGCTAATGTGCACTGGAAGGGATTCTTCTCCCAGCATTGAATCAGGAGAGTTTCTCACATGTTTCTTGCCCACCAACCACTGCATGTTTTGACCATCTCAAATCACTGCAGAGAGCTGCGGTCTGGCCTGCAGCAATGCCTACTGCCAGGCAATATGAAAAGCATTAAATTGCAACAGATGAGAATTAACTTCCCTGAAACACACCCTGAGGATTGCCAGAGGCTGCCAGAAGCATTTCAAAGGAAGAAGCTGTCTTTAGGGCAAATAATGACTTGAGAATGAAGTGCCTTTAGGTCATCTTTGTCAGCTCAAGGAAGGAATGGGAGTTAGGAACAATCCTTTTCTGGACAGGAAACAACAGAAAGAGGAGATTTTAGGCACGAACAAGTGTCATGTTGGTAAATGTCACTAATTCAAGATGAAGGAAAACCTCCAGATTGCTAATAATTTACTATGTCAATGTAGTGCGTTTTGGTTTTGGGTTGTTTTTTCTTTTTTTTTTTTGGGGGGGGTGGGGTGGTGGTGTTTGTTTTTGTTTTGTCTGAGTAAAATTAGCAAGTGGATTTTATTATTTATCATCTTCTATGGTCAGTAGATTGATCTCCAAAAGCTGAATTAGCTTTGGAGCTGGATGGTAGCTGGAGCCTATTGCTTCATGCTCCTTCACTGATTCTGAAAGCACTCATTAGTACTTACCTGAGCTGTGATGCCCTGTCTGTGGAGCAGCCCGGGTTGAGTCCTCATCTCTTCTTACTCTTCAGCAGTGCTTTATACCTCTGGGTCCTCTGTTGTGGCACTCTTAGTCATGCTAACCTTCAATGCACCAGGATCCCTCTGGATGGAGAGTGGGAAAGTTGGCCTTGCGAGCAAATGTAGCACTGGAACACAAAGCATTAAGGAATACAAGACTAAAAGCCCAAAGCTGTTTCCTTGGGGTCTTGAGAGAAGAGTTTCAAAAGTACTGGTCTTAGATTCTGTCCTCATGTATGCCACATCTGCTTTTTTAGCATTGCCAGGCCAAATACAACAATTTGAACTGTTTAAAATTACTAATTCTGACTCTATCCAAAACATCACTGTATTTTCTTTGTGGAGACTGATACTGACTTATGCCTTTCCTTTCTGATTTGAAAAGAGAAAAAACTAGAGTTTGACTTCTTTTGTGAGAGATGCATTGCTATTGTTCATCTACAACTATAAATAGTGTTTTAATAGCTTGCATAGTTTACCTTTAGGAGCCCTTCTTTCATCTCTTGTCTACTCACATTGTTAATGCTAAGGGTTGAAAAAAATTGGTTGTTTTCTTTTCTGAAATATCCACTTTCTTGAAAATATTTAGCTTCAAGAGATATCTTACTAGCACCCCAAGACCTTCAACTTAATAAAGAGAAAAATAGAAAATAAAAATACAATAAAGCCTATCAATTAGTTGTCCTTAATGACTCACTTAAACACCAGTCATGCTGGTTTTTTCCTAATTATTATGTTAGCCACCTTTGGCCAAAGGAAGCAACTGTGAATTCAGTAAAACATCTTTCCATGCTGGCTTGGAAGAACATTTAAGTTCTTGTAAGGACTTAAAGTTCTTTGAATACTTTATTTTCATTCTTCCCTCTGCTTTTCAAAAAGCAGGTTTAAAACCATAGAGAGTCTACCAATTATTTAGTGTTAACAGAAATGCTACATTACTGATTTACTGCACCCTAATCAGGAATAAATTATCACTCTTACATGGACATGTTAGGCTTGTATTCATCATTTTGGGAATGTGTGACCAGACAAGTACTTTGGATCAGAACTCACCCATAGCACCAGGACTTTAAAAAAGTTTATAATAAATATCTCTGTGGATGCACTGCTGCTGTCTTATCTGCCTGTTTTATGATAGCATCGTACTGGTGGGCTGACATCATAATGGCTAATGGATTGATAAATTTAGGTCTTAATACTTCATTGTTTCCAGCCATTTCCTTGAGTAGCTAATTTGAAGTAGGCATTCTTCTAAGTCTTATACAATATTCCAGTTCTCTTCCTTGCTTATAGTAATGCCCACTTTCCAGGCTGACAACAGTAATGGAAGTGCAGGTCAAAATTTTCCCCAACACTAAAATTTTAGTCCTCTACTAATGACTTTTGTTTGTTCATTTTAATCTCCTTAATGTGGTCTAATTCAGTTTGACTTCTGGATGTTTTCGTATCATTCTTGCCTTTTCTGACATCTTTGTCAGAGCTTTCCTTGATGATCTTTCTCATTTTGTGTTCTATCTCCATTCAGTTACACATTAAGTTATTAAGCTGGATTTAAACTTTAGGGGAAGTTTTCTTCCTTTTCTTTAAATTTCATGTTTGAGAACTTCAGCTTTCCACTGAAACCCTTGAACCTTTAACTACCACTTTCAGTCTTGTGGCTAAATCCCATGATGCTTTGTATGAAGATAAACAGATATTCTGAATAATTTAACAGGTTGCAGTTGTCTAGTGACCTTTACAGGATACTGGTACGTTATCCTTACCCTGATGGATCAAAGGACTAAAGTAAACAACATGTGAGTAGTCTATTTGGAACTTTGTGTGTGGGGTTACTAAAGCATTTGCTCATCCTTTTTTCCAACATCAGAAACCCTGTTTTCTTCTTCCAGTGGGGTGTGGCCTTTGTGTCCTGATTAAATGCTGGTTTACATATGATCAGATTTCATGGTGCCAGAAAGGCACCATTACAGCTGCCTCATTTCTTACAAGACAGTATGTAGATTTTTGCTATGGGGGGCATCTGGCATCTTGAGTAAAGTCCTCACTGAAGAGCATCTCCTGCAAAGTCTTTGGAAAGGGAAAGTCACCAGACTTCTCCATGAACAGCATAACAATTCAAGGCAAAATGCAATGTACATCTCTGTTAGATATTACTGGCACTTGAGTGAAATAATCTTTTAAATTAAAAAACAATGATGTGAACTCTTGCAGTCCAGGTTGCTCAAGAGTGTAATGTATAGGTTCAGGGAGGATACAGGTATTGCTCAGAAGTACCTACAAACTAGTTTTTCTTTAACCAAAACTGTAAATACATTCACAGTATGAGGTGTAGCTACCTCAGTGCAGGATGCAGGTTTCTATCAGCTGAAGATCTCACGCCATGTAACCTCACAGTAGCTTTACTGTAACTCAGATTCAAGGCTTGACAGCTCAGTTGTTGGGTTAAAGCCTCAGAGGTCACTGTCTTGTGAGAAAAGGCAGCCAACAAACACGGTGGCCTCCTTGAAAAGTGTGTGTGTGCTTTTGGTCTGCTACCAAGGGAAATGCATCTCCCCTGGGACTAGCACTGGTTTTGGCAGTCTCAAGGGTAAGGGGAAGGTCTGATTTACACTTTGTTCCCTTAAGAAGGCTTCTCTGGGCAAGAGTCACATCAAGGTGGCGGAGCAGTATACAGAAACCTGTCTCACCGTGACTGTAGTTACAGTGGGGGGAGAACAGATGAGTTCAGCATGCAGGTCTGTTCCTCTTTGTGCTCAGGGGCAGATCTCCATCCTTAGGCAGCACTCCTTCTGAACTCCCTGGCAGTGCTGTTTTGCTGAGCAGTGGTGTGCTTGGCTATGTGCATATTGAAAATACAGCGTGCTATGTGGACTAAAAAAAAAAAATAAAATTTTCAGTGTTGCAATACCTCAGTGTCAGTTCAAATCACATTAAAGACTGTCACACAGTATGTGATAAGACAGCAACGTAATAGGACTGATAGAATTAATCTTGACAGAACACGAATGGATAGGTCAAATAAGGATAGCTTTTTTCCCCCTCTCTTGCTGCTAAAGTTGTCCTCTTCAGATTCAAGTGAAAGGAGCTGCTTCTGAATTAAAAGAAAAGAAAGAAGCAGTTTTGAATGACTTGTAGATATCTGAAAGATAATTTGTTAAAAAAACAAGCCAAGGAGTTTATTAAAAGAATTAACTTTAATAATTAATTAATTTACTTTTTATAAGTAACTACAGGGGAACAGGCCTCACCTCTGTGCCTGCCAAAATCATGGAACAGATCCCCCTGGAAACTGTGTGCAAGCACATGGAAAGTTAGGAGGTGACTGGTGACAGACCGCACTGTTTTACTAAGGGCATATTGTGCCTGACAAATTTGGTGGCCTACTATGATAGGGTTACAGTCTTGGTGCATAAAGGGAAAGTAACTGACATCATCTACCTGGATGGGTGCAAAGCATCTGACACTGTCCTGCATGACATCCTTGCCTCTAAATTGGAGAGACATGGATTTGACAGATGGATTACTTGATGAACAAGAAATTGGCTGTGGCTGTATTCAGAGTTGTGGTCAACAGCTCAATGTCCAACTGGAGACCAGTGACAAGTGGTGTTCTTCAGGGGGTCAGTATTGAGACTGGCACTGTTAAACTTCTTTGTTGGAGACATGGACAATGGGAAAGGATGCCATCCAGAGGGACCTTGAGAGGCTCAAGGGAAAAGAGAAGGTCTGATTGACACTTCATTCCCTGAAGAAGGTATCTCTGGGTTAGTGTGGCATCAGGCTAGCAGAGCAATGTGCAGAAGCCTTTCCTGCTATGGCTGACATCTAATTACACTGAAATCTTTATATCCTGCAAAAAACAATATTCAAATAAAGCAAGTTAAAAATACTAGAAATTCCTAGAGCCTTCTCTTGATTATGCATGAAGTTATTAGCTGTTGTTTTTAATCCCAAGAATACTGCATCTTGTTGGCTCACATTATCTAATAGTATGTGATACTCATTTTAGGGTGCTTACAATTGTCTTTATGATTGCCTTTTATTACTTCATTTATGTGTAGAGCTGCATGCATTCCTAGTGTCCATCATAAAATCTCAGCTAGGAATTGCTGAATGAAATACTTGTGCAAACAGAATGAATATTTAAAATAAACCAGGTAGCTAACTTACTGGGTTTTTTACAGTCCTTTTTATTTGTGGTAATTTCTTTTTTCCACCCAATACTTGTGAAAATCAGCAATGTGGCCTCTAGGTATAAATACACTTCAGTGAGCACCTTAATATCAGAAATGCTCTGGATGTTTCTCCTAATGCCTCAGTTCCATTTTTGAGTAGAAATGCAGGTGCAAAAGGGCTGCTTCTGAGAGGTTCAAAGCTAAAGAGAAATTTTAGTTCTTTATCAGAGTGACAACATGGAAAGATCAGGAAATGGGAACTTCAAAGATTATAGAATCACATGTTCATTTAGGTTGGAAAAGACCTTTAAGATCATCAAATCCAACCATAAACCTAGCACTGGGAGTCCACCACTAAACCATGTCCCTAAACACCACAGCTGTATGTCCTTCAAATACCTCCAGGGATGGTGACTGGGGCAGCCCATTCCAGAGCTTGACAGCTCTTTTGGTGAAGAACTTTTTTTCCTAATCAATCTAAACCTCTCCCTGGTGCAATTTGAGGCCATTTCCTTTTGTCCTTGTTACTTGGGAAAAGAGACCAATACTCACTTGGTTACAACCTCCCTTTGTGTAGCTGTAGAAAGTGATGTCTCCCCTCAGCCTCTGTTTCTCCAGAGGAAACAACCCCAGCTCCCTCAGCCCCTCCTCATGTGGCTTGTGCTCAGAGACCTTTCACCAGCTTTGTTGCTCTTCTGTGGATGTGCTTGAGCACCCCAATGTCTGTCTCGTAGTGGGGAGCCCAAACTTGAACATACTAGTTGAGGTGCGGCCTCCCCAGCGCTGTATACAGGGCAGCACGCACTCCCCTAGCCCTGCTGCAATCATATCCCACTGATGGTTTGTTTTGGTACTGGCTTGAACTGGCTGAGCAGAAAAGCATTTTGTAACTGAAACAAAAGAAATGATCAGTGAAAGTTATCTTGCACTTAACATCTTATAACCCAAAGGTAAATGTTCATAAACCCAAGAATCTATCCCAGAAATTTTCATATGAATTTTTATTTTCCAGTGAGTAGTGTGTGTTTCCTTTAGTTAGTCACTGTTCTCCTGCCAGAGAAGTCGCTCATGCACTGAGCAGTAACACAGCTGTGTCATTTGGCAGGCCACTTACACAGCACAAGCAATGGCAAAGCAGTGAGTTTACAAATAAACATGAACTAAATGTTGCATGAAAACTCAGAAATTAACTTCAAGAAATAAAATAAATACTGGCTTATTAAAAGTGACATACACCCTGAGGGGTTTTTTTTTCTTACAAGTGCTATGTGATCCTTTTTTTTTAAGTGAGTATCCTGATTATTCCCATTTCCTAGGCTTTCTTTAAGTTTGACAGGAAGTTTTGTATATATGAACTATATTCTTCTTGCAGGAAACCGATCTCCAAGCTAGTGCTAAAACTATTTGTCTCTCCCTCCCCTTCCCCCTCCTTTTCTTCCATCTGGGCTTTCTGGAGAGGGGAAAGACCTGACTATTTTTGTCAACCTGCTTGGCTAGGAGCCAAAATCCACCAAAATCAGAATTCTGTGGGTCCTGAATCATGCCTCTAATTCTGTGAAGAGTAAGCATCACAGTATAAGCAAAGAAATTTGTATTGAGACCATCTCACATATATTGACGTATTTTCTGTAAAGAATTTCTATGTGTTCATCACAAAACCCATATCTTAATTTCAAAGCAGTAAGGTGTGATTATAGTAGAATTCTATCCAGCTAAAAGGGACGTTTACATCTTTTTTCAGTAGTAGAGTTTTGTGACATTATATGAAAATAGTAGAAAACCAAAAATAAAAAAAAAAGTCTGAGAAAATAAAAAAGGGACACTTTACTGCAACTGCTTGTACTGTTTTGTGGGCAAGACTAACTGGTATTTAGAGACTGATATCTTGAAGTGAACTCAGTTATTTTATTGAGCTTAGAATATTTCTGTAGGCTTTAGAGAGGAAGTCTGCTTCAGTGGATATATCATGAGCCTGAAAGCTGCTGTGCGTGAGGCTACCAAGAGATGATTTGGAAAAGTATAGCTTGAGATTTTTCAGTTTGAGCCCTGTGTGAAATTACTTGATTGTCTGTAAGAAACAAATGGGGCTCTGGGCAGTAATGGGTTTGGTCCTGCAGAGTAATGCCTGTTCCATGGTTGAGAAATTAAGGCACTGTCTCGAATATTTATCTCTCTTACTGCCAGGCTTCCAAATACACTGAGGATTTTGGGAACAACCTGACAGAAACTCATGAGTGACAAGTCAGAGGATGATTAAGGGATGCATTAAGACACACGAGGCTGAACTGTGTTCCTGATTACTCCTGAGGGGACATGCAAAGACATCTCTGAGCAGGATTTTGTGGACGGAATCAAATTTGCTGTGCCTGTGCTGCCAGGTGCATTCAAGATGATTCTGCACTAAAAACTGTGAGACTACAGGTTTAAAATGAGGTCTTAAACTTGAGGTGAAGTTTATTAATATTTAAGGCTTTGGAAGTTTGTGAGGCTCTCTGTTATTTTTGTTGTTGCTGATTGAATTGTCTATATCTGCTTAAGGTTAGAGTATTAAAAATAAAGCAGTCTGTCTCAGTGGTATGCCCCTGTCTAATTTCTGGCTACCACCTGAAAAGGCAGAATAGAATGAAAAAGGGCAGAACCGAATGCTTCCTAAATTCCAGGCTAGCCTATAGGTAGAAGAAATAGGCATGCTTGTTCTTAAAATGAAAAAAAGCATATGGGCAGTTTTAATTGACCTTTGTTTCAAACTCATAATGGCAGACCCTACCATAATATACAATCATGTATCAATCACATAGTATATACAATCAAATGAATATGGAATACAACAATCAGTGGATTACACCAACTTGTTCTTCTTGCCCATTTTACTCCAGCAGCTGTGAATTCTGAATTACTTATTCCACATTTAAAGTGGCATGTAAAATAAAGGAAAATGAAGCAGTTAACCTTTGCTATTAGTGCAATCTGTCACTCTTCCATGTTGGTCATTTTATGTCACAGCAAAATCTGAGAGAAGTGTATGGCCTTGACAGATAGCGTCCTTTGGCAATTTCTTTAACTGAGGTAGATGAAGATAGGTTTATTAAGATTGGAATGGAGTAATTTCCCTCAAGACCTGAATACTGGCATTTATTAAGTGGCTATTTGAAAACTAAACTTCAGCTGTGACATGTTGCTAAGTTTCCATGAGCTTTAAGCAATGCGCTTTCAAAGCTAAAACTCTGTAATCTCAAAGTAAGGCCTGGGGTGAGCAGTGGCCTGGCTTTGAAGGAGGAGTTCTTGGAATATTGGCACTGAGGGAAATAACAATCCCGAGTCACAGAACGTAGTTCAGGGCTTTCCAGCTCTGCATGCCCCCAGGTGAGAAGAAATAACACAATTAGCTTTTTGTATTTACCCCTTGGTTTCCAGGTAAGAGGGATTGGATCATTGCTCTTTGACAGTGTGGAGGTACAACATGAAAGTGGAAAATGGAAAAGAAAAATGCAGGAAAATTTTAACTTTAGTATTCTGGGTAACTGGGACTCACAAGATGTGATTTTTAAGGCCAGGCTCTGACAGCAGCTTCTCTGGTTCCTCAGTACTGTCTGCTCCATAAGGCGCCTACTCCTCAGAGGCTCAACTCTTTGGAGATCAATTACTGAATATATAGGAAAGAGGGAAAACTAATGGACAGGTTAAGAAGGGTGAGATGAGTGAGCAGAGAAAAATAAGCCTCAGTTGTGAAAGTGCTAATACAAACTGGGAAACTGCGTGGCTGTGACGAAATTTTGGAAAGCAGTAACTGTTGGTGAAGGGTGAAGGTGAAAACCTAAGCAATTAGTATGACAGCTGAGAAAAAGTAGGGAAAGAAGAGACTGAGAAGAAGGCATGTTATGAGTTATCAAAACCTGAGAGTAATACAAGAGATAGGAAAAAGGGGGAAATTGGTGAAGAAAAATGGGTGAAAGTATTAGAAGTTAAAAAAATTACACAAATTTCAAATGCTATTAAATATTTGTATTTAAAACTGCCTTTAGAACAGTAACAATAGCAACATGTGGTGTCCTTTATTTGTACTGTGAAGCCCTTCAAGGTCATTATAGTGAAGGAGTAAAACGAGAGATTCTGGGCAGGATGGGAAGGATGCACAATGATAGGTGGTATCATTACAGGAATATGAAGAACAGGGATACATTTCCTGGTTTTCAATTTTTTTTTTTTCTGTAGGTATCCTGACTTTTGGTAACTGTAAAATGTAAATAACAAGCAACTTTTACTTCTGAGTACATTATCATCCACCTGATTAGTGTTTTAGTTGTCCTGGAAACACGTACTTGGGAAAATTAAGCTCCAGTAGGATGCTGTCACTGACACAAATGGGAAACACTCTACATTGCAATGAAAGCTTCTGTGTTTCTAGGAAAATCTGTTGTTCAGAGTCAACAGCTGTGCAAAATGTTAATGCTTGGTCTGGCCATGCCACTTGATGATGTGATATAAACTGATTTTAATACATTTGATGACCTAGCTGGGACCAGGAGCTGCTTAGTCTTGAGATCCTTTCCTGCCTTCAAAGCATCTTCAGCACAAAAATCCTGTCTTACCACGGCTCGTTGCCTAGTAAGAGAAAATCTACATCAGGGAATTTTTGTAGTGTGGTTTTGTTTGGGTTTTTTTGATTCAAGAATCCTCTCATTTCTTGGTTTCACAGTGAAGATGACATCCCTTTTCAGGAGTTCTCTGTCCCTTTCCTTACTGCTTAGAAGGCTTTAGGATTTGCTAGTATTAAAGCTGTTTTCAGACCAGACCAGACCAAAAGTTTCTTCTTTATTTTTCAGTTTGTTGTATTCTTCACAAGTGCCTATTCTGTGATAACTTTTTGGGTGCCTGTCCAAGTATTTTTCAGTGTGCAATCTGTTGCTGGCTATGGATTTCCAGCCTAGCCCCATCATGTAGCTCTTTGGAGTACTGCCAGTTCTGCCTGTCAGTGGACAAGGTATTTCAAGAGGTATCAGCTTCAAAGCTCTTGTATGAGATAACATCTCTTAGAGAAAGAACAACTGACAGTAAAATAAAATGCATATAAGGACTGCAAAAGCTTTTGTTTCTTAGCTGACAGACATTCAATTCCACACGTTCTTACATTTGTTTTAAAAGCGGTGTTGATTCTACCTTTTGGTAAACGTTTCCATGTGAGACACTGTAAACTTGATGGCAGTGAGTCTGAATGTCTGGTAAATTTAGGCACGTTTCCCCAACTATGCTTAAATCATCGTGGCTTGATCAACAGATTTTTATAGTTGATTCTCAGTGCTTCTTTTCGGCTGATTTTTGTCATCAGTGAACGTTGAGGTTCATATTGTGCATGACTAGTGACTGACCAACATCTGTGCTTGCAAAATATAAAATATTGTGAGATACACTATATGAAATGGAAGAGAAATCTGGGCTGACATCAGAATACTTGGTGAACAATGCTTCTGTTCAGCTCAGGTTCCAGGAAAAATAACCCAAAATCAAGTGAAGATCCTTATTTTAATTCCCACTGATTTATTTATTTATTTATTTTTTAAATCTCACAGAATCATAGAATCGTAGGGGTTGGAAGGGACCTCGAGAGATCATCGGATTCAACCCCCCTGCCAAAGCAGCTCCCTAGCTCATATTGCACAGACAGGCGTCCAGACGGGTCTTGAATATTTCCAGAGAAGGAGACTCCACACCCCCCTGGGCAGCCTGTGCCAGGGCTCTGTCACCCTCACTGTGAAAAGGTTCTTCCTCATGTTGGTGCGGAACTTCCTGTGCTCTAATTTGCATCCATTGCCCCTTGTCCTGTCCCCACAGACCACTGAAAATGGGCTGGCCAATTCCCCCTGCATCCCCTGCCTAAGAAATTTATAAACATTAATTAGGTCCCCCCATAGTCTTCTTTTCTCTAGACTGAACAGTCCCAGCTCTCTCAGCCTGTCGTCATAGGGGAGATGCTCCAGGCCCTTAATCATCTTCGTAGCCCTTCTCTGGACTCTCTCCAGGAGATCCCTGTCTTTTTTATACCAGGGAGCCCAGAACTGGACACAGTNGTTGAACCTCATTAGGTTTCTCCCTGCCCAGCTCTCCAGCCTGCCCAGGTCTCACTGGATGGCAGCGCAGTGTTCCTGTGTGTCAGCCACCCCTCCCAGCATCTCAGGCATTAATGAACGTTCAGTGATTGTAATGCAAAGATACAAACCACCCAACTGTAGATTTACCACTGCTGCTCTCTTCTTTGGTTAATTCATTTGAATAACACATGTACCTAATTACTTCGATATCAGGTTTAATATGGAACAAATGATGCATGCATGAGTGCAAGTCTCTGCATTGTATCTCCCCATCCTTGTGGCTTAAGGATGGTGGCACAATTATTATTATTACTAAGAAATCAGTTTGCCTGTAACTGCACAGAGTTGACTTTTAGCAAAGTTTTCAAGACTAGTTAAAAAAAGGTAATATGTTCATTGAAAATAATAGATTTAGTTCTACATTTTCTTAAGTTTCTCTGCAGGCAACTGCCTGACAGTTTAATAATGATGGGATATTATTTTATGTTCTACATTAATATTTTTAGCACCAACATTTCTAATGATTGTCTTTTGAAATCACCCTTTGAAGAGTTTTCCTGAAAAATCTTCCAGGTAAGTTTTTTTTTCTTTCTTTTTTTTTTCTTTTATTTTATTTAATTGCTTTCTTTTAAGAGGGGTTTTCTTTCTTTTCCAGTCCAGAATAATTTACACTAATTAAAAAGTTATTTTTAACTTTTAAAGCAGCAGGTCCATTTCTGGAATACTACTGTATCTTAGCCAAATCAAACAACTACAAGAAAAAGGTTTGTTTTACTTTACCTAGTTAATATTATTCTTGAAAAGAAAGCAGAGAGTTTATTTTCACCTTATATATGAGTTCATTTTATTCTTTTGAACTTGAGAAAGGCCCATCCTCAGACATGAATATTTCCCCTGTTTCTTTGGGGATTACTTCTCATGTGAATCTTTCACAAAAGCAGGTGATAGATGTGTTTTTGCTGCCTCCAGAGCCAAGGCTGCTCACAGGTACCTATTCCCGGGCCTTGCTTTGCTTTTGGACCTGGTATAGCTGTGTATCTTTCCTCTGCTTTGCCCAGAGAAGTAGTGGATGCCCCGTCCCTAGAAGTGTTCAAGGCCAGGTTGGATGGGGCCCTGGGCAACCTTGTGTAGATCCAGGCCTGAGGTTGGTGGCCCTGCCTGTGGCAGGGGGGTTGGAGCTCTATGATCCTTGGGGTCCCTTCCAACCCAGACCATTCTATGATTCTATGATTCTATGATAGCTGATGAACTGTTGGGACCTGGCAAAAGGCATTAGTGTCAGGCAGCAAAGGATTCATACAAGGATCCTGGATGAATGATTAGACCTCTGTATTGTAGATCCAGTCCTTCCTGGAAGACAGAAAACTCTCCCTGGACGGTACAGCCATCCAGAGAGATTAGGAAGCCCATTTTCAGTGTGTGGCATGAAGTTTTAAGCTGTTCAAATCTCATTAGTATTAATGGAAGAAGTCTAACTCAATTTGTGTGGGTTTTCCTAAAGCCTTGTCTGGTTTATTGATGCAGAAGCACAGATTAAGCTGCTAAAAGAAAACCAGGTGCCTGTAGCCCTGTGCACTTTGTGTACTCGTTACAGGGACAGGCTTGCCTTCTGAGAAGCAGGTTTGTTTCATCCAACGTACTCAGATTGTGCCTAAATTTGCAATTCTGCCTCTGTAACTTCCACTGCCTAACTTTTTCCTTTTTTTTTTTTNCCTTACTTTTTTTTTTTTTTTTTTTTTTTTTTTATTTTCTGATTGGCCTCCAATAATTAGAACCTATGAGAGCTTTCTGAACTGTGTCATACTGATTGGCCTTATGTAGGCATCTACTATAACCCAGGTATCTCAAACGTGTGAGGCTGCGCTTTGGCACTTAGCCAGTACCCACCGTGCCCTGCTGCTTAGATTGCCATGCTTCGCTTTTCCCAGCAGTAGCAGGATGCTGCAGCCTGGCAGGCTGCTTCTCACAAGAGGAGAAATCAGTGGGGTTTTTAGTTCAGTGAGTGTTACATATTGGAATAGTGAAGTTTATATGTAACTGGGTTTTTTTGGGCCACGCTCCCAGTACTTCTGCCCTAAGAACTGGTTTGAATTAGACACAAGGGGTTTTCCTACTTCTACCATAATGCTGTTTGTAAGGATGACAAAGTGCTACATAGCTTAACCCTGTAAATACCTCTTAGCAACGTGGATCATCTTCCCATCTGAGGAAAGAAAATAGCTTTTTGTGGTGCTTTTCCTATTAAAAGGTTTTCCTCATCTCTTCCTCTGAAGTATTTTCTAGCCATCTACTTTGTTTTCATTGGTCAGGCATCATTTACAACATCACATTTGACCTCAGATTTGCATTAAACCCTTTTATAGAATAACATTTCCATGTATTTATCTGATCTCATATCTCTCTGTGTTCTGGTTGTTAGAAAGTTCTAAAGATTGTTTTTCTTTGGCAGTATTTCTCTGTCTCTCACATTATTTTCATGCTTCTTCTTACTCCTATAATGCTTTTTCATATACAGGCTAACCATATAAATCCATCTTTGAATCTATTATGCATAGTGCCACAAGAACTGAAAAAAAATCTTGTGTATGTTATTAACATTAAAAGACTATATTAGCTGAAAAAGACTGTAATTGTGCTCATGTGATTTCACTCTCCCATGTGAGTCATTGCATTTCCTCAGCATGATCGTTGCAAGAAATGGAGAACAAGTGAAAATGGGCAAAACCTGAAAACTGCATGACTACAATTAAACTTCTAAATCTATATCTAAGCATCCATACGATAGTCCTAATTTTTAAAGGTGAGGAGCAATTCTTGAAGTCACTGGAGCACAAAACCCTCTCAGCATCAGGCTCATTTCATTTAATGCTCTCGTTTTGTTAGCAAGTGAAGGTTTTAGGATCCCAGTTCTAATCTTCCTAAAATGCTGATCTTTGCCTCTTCTGGAAGAGGTTCCTATGTGGCATTGAGCAGATTTACTAAAGGAAAACCATCAAAAGAGAGCTGGTGATCAGTGTTTTCAAAACTGATAGTTCAACAACCTCCAGTGATACTAAACAAACAAGGATTTTGTTACTACTCTATCCAGTAAATACTAATTAAACACTTTTCTTTTTGCCTGGCTGTTTATCAGGTATGTGCATAGCTGCATCAGGGAGCACCACATTTACTTTTATACCTCAGGGGGTGTGAGATTCAGTTTTCTAACAACCACAAGCTGTAATAGCAAGTGCCCACAAACCCCTGTCTGCCTTTGCAGCAAGTGCCACTGGGAGCCCTCTAGCAAGGAGAATTTGTTTTTCTTGTCTGGCAATAGCCACCAGAAGAAAAAGCAGCTGGACCATTCCTTTGCTGATATTGTATGGCTGGGTCTGGGGAAAGGCTCTGTAGGCACCTACTGCTGCTTGCCTTCCATGGCTTCCAGCTTGCCCTTGATAATTCAGTCTCATTCATCCATGATTGTGGACATACATGTCCATGGCTAACAATGCAGATAACTAATGTGTTTGAACTCAACTGTGCACTCAGGTCAGTATTTGATATTTGACAGTATCTTTATGTTCATATTTTCAATGCCTACATCGTATGATGGTTTACCAGTAAATTCTGTATGGTGTACTTATCAGTCATAAAGTGAAGGAAAAATAATGTGGGAATGAACGTTACAGCTGATTTTTCAAAAGTATTTCATGCTTGTAAGTTCATAAAAAAGATTATCTAAACCTGTTACGAATTTCAGTTTTTAAGTCTTGCTTTTTTGTTTTCTTTTGTGGAGAATCTGCTGCTTGGGAAAGTTAGGTTTCTTGTTTTCTTTTTTATTAAATAAATTTAAGCAGAAACTAATGTGCTATGAAAGAAGTTCTCTGCTTTAGGGAGCTCTTTATTCCCACACTATCTACAGCAGTGGAACTGCAAGAAGTTTATGAAAACAGGAAGTAAATGAATATTAAGTGCAAAAACTCAAGGGACAGAAAATAGTGTCCTTTGTTTATTGGGGACAAAATAAGCTATCATCTTGAAGGCAGCTTGTCTCATTATTCTGTGTCTAGGTGAAGATGTCTCAGGCTAGACTTTACATGAGAATGTTTTACTTACCAAAACAATTAATAGACCCATGTGAGTTACAACTGGAACACTTGCACTGTTCTGAGAGCTTTTAAAATATGATTTGAATAAACTTTCCTGCATTAATTTAGCTGTAAATCAAATGTTAGTCTTCACAGTTCTAGTTCTCATGCAGCCTCCTGGGCTGGGGTTTGGACTATTTTCATCCTGTGCTACAAAGAATTTAAGTAAGGGTAAGTGTCATAATTATTTCTGGAGCTCTCACTACTGTGGTATCTAAATGCTCAAAATGTGTTTAAAAGGAATTAATGTACTCAAATTGCAGTCTGATCAAAGCTACTAATAGAATATCAGAAGCATTTTCTGTTTTTTACCCTACAACTTCTTTCTTTGTTTTTAAGGAGCCTTTCTAAGTAGCCCAGATAAGAGATTTTCATCTAGGTTGCTTCAAAGAAAGATGTGCATTATTACATGGATTGTGAACACAGAATCACAGGTTGGAAGGGACCCTGGAGACCCTAGAGTCTATACCACCCCACATGCTCAAAGCAGAGTCAACCAGGCTGGGTTGTTCAGAACTGTGTCCAGTCAAGTTCTGAATATGTCTAAGGATGGAGACACCACAACCACTCTGGGCAACCTGTTTCAGTTTTTGTTCATGCTTAGAGTAGAATAACATTTTTTGTATGTTTAAATGGAATTTCTTGGTGGCTTTGATTTAGGCTCAGTGGCTTTTGTCTTGTCAGTGGCACCACAGAAAAGAGTCTTGCTTCATCTTCACTAATGCCAGCTATCAGTATTTATATACATTGACAATACCCCATGAAGCTTCTCCTCTCCAGGCTAAGCAATCACAGCTCCCTCACTCCATATATCAGATGGTCTGACACCTTAATTATTTTTTTGGCACTTCACTGGATTCAGTCCAGTATGTCTAACTCTTCTTGTGCTTGGGAGCCCAGACCTGAACCAGTGCTGGGTAGAGGGGAAGGATCATCTCTCTTGACTTGCTGGTGACACTCTTGCAGGATACTGTTGGCCTGCACTACCCTCATCCACCAAGCTAATCCTCCCATCATAGACAAATATTGGGTTGCTTTAGCAAGATTTCTCCATAAAGGTTTGCTGACTACTCTCAATTCCCTTCTTACACTTCACATGTTTGGCAGAAGCTCCCAGGGTTATTTGCTCCAACACTATGCCTGCTACTAGGAAGAAAATTAACTCCTATCCCAGCTGAAACCAGGACATTGCCAAACAGTTACTCCTGTCCCCTAATTAATTGTACATGAATAAGACTGCAGGTAACCTCAGAATTAGTACCTGAGGTTTGTGCATGCACTCTGTTGATTATGTTTTAAATATGAGTCTTACCCTTTGGGGGATCTTGATTTCTTTTGTTTAACTGGTGCTCTTTCTTCCAGTTCCCCTTTCTTCGTGCACCTCTACATACCTTTTCATTGCCAGATGGCACCTTGTGCCTGCAGAACCAGCTGGCAGCAGCACACTTGCAGGTCTGTAGAACTTGGTGTCCCTTAACTTAGCAAGGTAGAGCTTCACCATGCAAGTATTTTTGTCTCTAGATGCCTTCACTAAAGTGAACCTTTAATTTAGCACTGAAGGGAGCCTGTGTGTCCACCTTGTCTTTCTGGCCACAGTGCAGTGGGTGGAGTCCCTTTAGGGAGGATACACCACCTCGACTAGAACATATAGAGCCAAAGTTGCATGGGTTGCAGCTCGTCCCTGTACAGTATGGAAACAAAAGCCCTTCACTGTCCCCAGTCAACTTCATTCACACCTCAAGGAAGACAAAAATGGGAACACTTAATACCAAGCTGTTTTCCTAGAGTGACATGACATTTAGACAGTCCTTCTGTAGTGGTATAATTCTCCTGTCTAGTTTACCTTTTGAAGGGTAGGAAACATGAAGGGAGTAACTCTAAAAGAAAACCATGCTGTTAGAGGAAAAGGTGCCCTGCAGAAATAGGTTCTCTGATGCTACATTAGCTTAATACAAGGCACCAATCATAGTTAAAAATGTTGTATGAATTGGACTATGTTGAATCCCCCTCCCTACTCTGGCCTCATTATACTTGTCATAAAAATTCAGATCCTGCAAAGACCTACAACCTCTGTATATCTGGAGACTTGGTTTCTAAGAAGCCGCACTATTGTTCTGTTCACTGTGGAAGAAATAAATTAAACCTTGTCATTCTTAAAGTCAACAGCAAAAATCTAACTGGACTGAGTGTAGTCAAGATTTCTTGTTTTCTCTCTCCTTTATGGATCCAGCTATTTTCAGTAATTACTAGAAGCACTGTTGCTTCCTGTCACTTTCCTGACTGTCCATTTATAGACTGCTGGGCCATTTTTACAGCTGATAACTGTTGCTACTGCTAATCATTCAGATCCCCGTTAATTTTTTCTGAGTCACTGTCACCCCAGAGTTGTGCCACTGGAATTTCTGCTCTGTAGACAGAAAACTAGGAGGAAATTTTTATCCTTTCCCAGAATGTGCCCAGATGGGAGCTGGGTAACTGGAGAGCTCATTCAGCTCAATGCCAAAGCTGCTTATCTCCACAGTCAGGGGGCTGTGGAAATGTAAAGCACCAGGAAATCATTTGTCTTATTTATATCAGAGCTTTTTATGGAGTCAGCGTTGTACTGTAGAGCGCTCAGATACTGTAGAGTCAGCGTTCCAACATAAGACTCTCCTAGCAAAAGATATTCAGTTGACTACCACCTGATTGCGTCGAGATAGAATTATTACAGTAGTGTATTTCATGAGCTGTGCAGTTCATGAGCAATGAAATTTTAATCCAGCTGCACAGTAATTTTGAGAACTGTGAGAATGTCATCCTAACTTGATACCCCTGCCACCTTAAATCCTGGCATATGCCTATGGAGAGAGAAAAAAAATAGATTTAGTAGTAGTTGGCAGGAAAAGATGTGAGAGTAAGAACAAAGTTAGCTAATAGGCAAGTTTAGAGATTAAACTAAATGTTTCAAATATTCTCATCCATTACACAGTGAAAGAGAAAACAGTATATTGTGCACATAGCTTGAACACACTTTTCAACAGTTTTCTGTGTGATAATTACACTAATGAAAATATGTTTTCAAGTGACACGTGATCTGGAAACATGAGTGTGTGTACCTAAACCAGACAAATTAATTCTCGATTTAAGGAATGGGAACAAACATCAGCTGTATCTCCAGCCACGCATAAATAGCTAAATAAATAAAATGGCTTGCTGAGGGTTTCCAGCTTGTCAGTGAACATCATCTGTTTTGATTCAAAGAGGTAGCTGTCAAGTCATCATGTTCTCCAGATGACTTACAAGTACCAGCAGATTCCCAAAGCACATCCTCAGTGCTCATAGTTGCATTGTCATGGGCAGAGTGACCATTGGTAACACAGAACACCATGTCAGTTTTTAAGATGGATCTGAAAACCTGCCAAGATTATACATCTGTTTGTGTACCTTCCACCTCAAAGGGAAAGTAGAGATTGAAAAAAAAACCCAACACGCTTAAAACTATTATATGGTGCTTCTTAAGCATATGCAATTATAATCAATAACTGTGACTTTGTTCCAAGTTCCCCTCTTCCCTCCTGTAAACCCTTCCACCTTCTTCATCATGCCAGCACAGAGTTGAGCTGAGGACTCACATATATGTACCTGAATGGATGAACTGTAAGCTGTGGGTGCACTGATGATCTGTGCATGCATCACTGCTGACCCAGCTGTAGAACCATTTGCTTGCTGTAGGTGGGTAGAGGCGACGGGGAAAGCCCAGGCTTAGCGTCTCACTTAGTAAATTGCTGCCTATTCATGCAGCCCAAGTTATGTATTTCATTCCTACTGATGTATTGGTGTATTTGCTCTACCAAATCTATGAGAAGTTTCAGTTCTCACTCCTCTACCCTCCCCGTCCCCCCCCAACCCTCTTACCTGTGTTTATTTTTTTTCTTGTGAAGAGAGTTTTAAAGAATGGTTCATGCTTTTTGCCAAAGCTATTTTACATGCCTGTCTTGAACACAGAAATCTTGGCAACGACATTTTCTTTAAATTTTGTCATAGGCATTTACACCAAAAATAGCAGCTTAGGTGTGTAAGTAGGTCACCTTGTGGCTACTGTGGGAGCGAGGAGTGGGACTCAATGATCCATAAGGGTCTCTTCCAACTCAGGATATTCTGTGATTCTATGATCCCCCGCTGCTTATTGACTGCTCTTGATGGACCTGACAATGCAGGTCCTGCCTCCCCTAAGCATCTCCATATCTGAAAAAGATGGCTATTAAAAAGGCCAATTTGAAGTCTTGCGTTCCTTTC
Organism: Zapornia atra; assembly: GCA_013400835.1. Taxonomy (NCBI): domain Eukaryota; kingdom Metazoa; phylum Chordata; class Aves; order Gruiformes; family Rallidae; genus Zapornia; species Zapornia atra. Next base: position 43,246 of record VZTU01008895.1, read on the forward strand.
ACTTCTAGGTCTAAATGCTGCTACTTTCCATGTGTGTGTGGAGTTTGTGAGATAATGAAGGTAGAGGTACTGAGGAGGCAGACTTAACCATAGCTGTACTCATTTCGGAAGTGTTTCATTTGGATGCTTTGAGGGGAACCTAGCATTTATATCTGGTTTTATATTCCTCTATGAGTTTTATGTGTGCAAGAATTCTCCCGTGTTTGCAGGATGACCTGCGTTTGTGTGTGCGTGTGTATGAAACAAGTCCTAGTCATTGCATGTTTGAGCTTCAACTTTACTGCCTAAAGCTGACCTTCTGCATTAGCTCATCCTGAAGTATGGGGCTGTAATCCTTCTTGATTCTTGTGAGCATTCTTGAAGGCTATGGCGTCTCTTTGGTCTGTATATGAAATAGGCCAATAAGAAATAACCTGTAGCAGCAAATGCAGACTAATGGATAAGGACTAAAAGGATGATGTTCTGAATGATTTATTTGTGCTTGTAACTTCCAACATAGTGAGAATAACCAGAGGGATCAACAACAGTGTAGGAGATCACGTGATACTATTACTGTTCTTGCTTGACTTGTGTCTGGGAGATAATTGTTAGGGTAGCAGAAGTTAACACGGTTTTTACAACAGCAATTTTGGGAGTAGAGCTGTGTCCTAAAGTCTCAGGTGTGAGGTTTGAAGTCTCAGGCTTGTGGTTACATATGGGATGCTTCTCATGTGTGTGACATTCTTGGGAAAGTGGGAGGACTGTGGATTTGCATTTGTGACAGATGTTTCATGTTGCTTAAAGCATGATAAGATCAAGATCAGACGCTGGTGAGTGTAAGCCCTTGGAGCTTTTTGTACCTTCTAAGCTTCTAAGGATGATCGTGTTTTACAACCAGACGTTTCTGATCCATTGACATTAAGTTACTCAAATAATGTCAGTATTTTTAAGGGAATTATTAGTCATTGCATTTAAGACCCTAATACTAACATAATATAAATTGGACAGTCCTCAGGCACTCTCCTGCCTGGTTACCTCTCAGGGAAGAAATAAATGTTTTATTGCTCTGTAGGATGCTTTGTTACTGATTAACAATGCAAGGAGAACAAAGAGCATACAACTGGTACTAGTTTTTACTTAACTGAGCTTTACAACTGTCCTGCAGTGCTAACATACCAAGCATATGGCAATCATCTACTAATTGAAGAAAACACTTTGATTAACACATATCTTTTCCAGTATGTTGCACAACTTAGGTGATCTGTTGTGACTGAAGCAGCAGTGTTCATTCCAGCATCTGCTATTTTCACTGTCAGTTTTGCAACCTTACAGCTGGTTCCATGCACCAGAAAAAGGTGCTACCTCTCCTCTGTGTAAGTCACTCTTAAAACTTGATTTAAAGCCTGAAGTCTCAAGAGCCTTCTGGTAGACAGGTAAGGAAGTCACAGAGAGACATATTCAGTATGAATTACAATCTATCCATTAAATTGACAGTAGAGAACACCACCACCCACAAAACACACAAAACCCCTCCCCCCCCCCCCAAAAAAAAACCCACAACAAAACAACCACCAACAAAACAACCCAGCTATAGATTTGCCTAATCTTGTTTTAGACAAGGGAAACATTATTTAGAAACCTAGTTGCCATAGGCACCCTGTGTAATTAGTACAGGGAGAATCACAGAATCACAGAATCGTAGGGGTTGGAAGGGACCTTGAGAGATCATCAGGTTCAACCCCCCTGCCAAAGCATCTCCCTAGCTCATATTACACAGACAGGCATCCAGACGAGTCTTGAATATCTCCAGAGAAGGAGACTCCACACCACCTCCCTGGGCAGCCTGTGCCAGGGCTCTGTCACCCTCACTGGGAAAAAGTTCTTCCGCGTGTTGGTGCAGAACTTCCTGTGCTCCAGGAAGTTCACCTCACTGTTTGACAGTGTCTCAAATACAAGAGTATAAAATGATACTGATGTGCATTTCTTTGTGGAGCCAAAACATTGTTTGAAGCAAGCCTGAAATGGAATTTGCAGGGTATTCTAACTTCTAAGCCTTGCCTTGCTGGCATGTAGATATTCTTAAATTTAGCTGGAATATTGATTTTTAGAAGCCCGCAATTTTAATACCTAATGATTAAGCTAAAAACCACTCAAGTCTGTAGAAGTCTTTATTCACTCTTATTTTTTTAAAATTTTCACTCACTAAGCTGCAGGTTCTTGTATTTTTCTCATTTGTAACTTTATGTTCAAAGTAATCAAGAGATTACAATGTTCAGTGTAAGCCTGCATTTCAGTTATACATTTCTTATACATTAGCATTGAGTTTCAGTGTTTTGTCCTTTGGCAAATACTCTCCCTGTAAGAAGTAAGTTGCTCTAAGAAAGTATACCTCTATTTATCCTACTAAAAATGTGGTTGCTTTAATGGAAACTCTTTCAGTAGTCCACTAATAAAAAGGAATACAGAACCATATGTCCTCAAAATGAATGCTTGTAAAGATTTTACAGTTTTATTGCATTTTTTGTTTAAACTTTTTAATCTGTGGATTTGAATAATCCAAAGAATAACTGCATTTACTGCCTATGCTTGCACTTGGACAAAAATGAGGAAAAAAGATGCAAGCATCACACTAAGAAAGGCTTTGAATAGTGGGTGTTAAAAAGGCAATTTCAGTTTGGCAGCAGGTATGCTGACAAACATTAGACCTTCTCTGAAATAATCAGACAACCCTAACATGGTATTGTCTGTCTTTTTTTCACTGGGGAAACAAAAGAACTAGTGCAAGAAACATGTTAGTATAATGGCAGATAGGTTGTTAAAAATACACATATTCAGGCTTAAGCCATCATGAGTGGCTATGAAAAACAGTGAAAATATTTAGTTATAATGAAACATAGGAATCAGTAGGGATCCCATTTTGCATGGAGCTGAGTCCCTGTGGTTGTTTATCATGTCCCTCATTTTGTGGATTGTGATTTTTTTCTTTTTTTTTTATTCCCAAAATCTTAATCTCCTGATGATTTGGTGACTCTGGATTATTGACCCTAAACACTATTTCATGTAAAGTGCATGTTTGTAGAGACAGCAGTTGCAAAGAATAATTTTAATTTTCCGTGAGGAAATGGGACTCATACAGTATCTCTGCCTGGAATAATCTTTTGAGGCTTTTTGTCTGCCTTGTCTCATATTTGGTGTCATAATTTAGAATGATGGCCCATTGAAAGAAATGCACCTTTATGGAAGAGTCGATGAGTATGTGATAGTAGAAAGCAGAAAATTTGATGATGTTTTTCTTTTGTCTCTAAAAGGTTATAAAAAATAAAAGGAACACGGTGATTGCAATTTGTTTCTGAAGTTTTGTCCTCTATTGAACTATGTGATGCTGTTTACTGAGTGAGTGTTGTATGTTTGCAGGTTGTTGGGGGGGAGTGGGTGACGATGCAATACCATAAACTCATTCCCAGCTCCTCCCCCCAGCCCAGAACTTGTGAGGATAGACTGTATCTGTAGAATGCATAAGTCTGTATTTCATTTGATGTTAATATTGATCTTCCTGGGGCAAGGTGAATACATTTAGGCATGTTCTGGAGACTCTTGGTTGGCAAATTATTTCCCATGTATCTCAGAAAATCTGTACCTTGGAGTTGTGGGGGGGTCGCTCAGTGAACGGCAATAAAGAATGGGATGCCTCTTCTTGCACAAGGCACAGCAATCTGCATTTCATGACATCAAACAGTATTCATGTTAAATGTGTGATTTCTTTCAAGGTTGTAGAAGAATTTTAAATAAGCACCTCTTGACCATGTCATGTAGCAGATGCCTTTTATGTTTGTGTCATACTAACATGTGCTTGTTCCACTTAGGTTTGTAATTCCTTCCTGCAGCGAGGGTCAGACTAGATTATAGTAATGGCTTTTTCTGTTTTTAAGTTCTATAAATCTGTTAAACCCTTTATATTGGAGTCATACCTGATCTAGGGTTTCTGTCTGAATGGAAATGCTCTGAGCACAGCCAGATATGTTACAGAAGATTTAAAGGAAAATGAGTAATCTCATCAGAAGCTGTCAAGGGACTTTTATGGCTTTGCTGCCACAGGATTGAACCAAGGGAAATTCCTTGCTGCTTATGGATGGGCTCAAAATCTTCTAATCCTTCAGGAAGCCACTCAGTTTGTTTGGGTTTCCATTTAGACCTAGTGCTTCTGAAATACAGTCTCCTTTCTGGAGGCAGTGCAGTATGTGGCAGCCCGCTAGCAGCCCTGAATTCTGGAGATAGGTTGTCAGGCACTTCTGGCATTAGGAAAACTTCTGTAAGATCCGCCACTTGGACTTCAGAGGGCTTTTAGAGTCTTCTCTAGTCACTTGGTTTAAGTTCAAATTCAGATCTGCCACTGCATATGTCCAGAAAAGTTGCCCTGTTTATGAAGAACAGGCTCCAGACATGCTGCTCCTGTGCATGTCTTTACTCCAAGATCTTTTTCTCATGTTCAACGTGAATCACTTGACACCCAAAATTCATTATTCATGGGCGTGGAGAAACGATTGCTCTGTTCTTTGCAGCAGCATTTTGTATTTTTATTTGTTCCCCCTTTTCTTTTCCGTAGGCTAACCCCATTGTCTCAGATTTTCCTTCCTAAGCATCTTTTCATACACTTGAGTAGGATGTTTTCTTTGTGCTCTCCTTTACTATTATTTGAGGGGTTGCTATGCAAGTAACTGATCCTAGTCCTGTACTTGTGTGGTTGATTATTCCCCTCTCAGTGAAGTACTACTCATCCACCCTCATCCTCAAGCAGGTCTCTTGGAAAATCTGCCTAGTGAATCTTTTCATTTTCAGAGGCAGGCAGCCACCTGGGTGTGGTAACCACTGAATTCTGCACCTACGCTCCAGTAGTTTCATCAGGATTATACTTCCCTCATTAGATATGAGAATGCCAGTCAGGAGCAGCAATAAAAAGCCCCAAAACCCTGACTGTAGTCAACAACTACACATCTCCCTTATCCAGAATTCCTGATGTTATGCTCTAAAGAGATATATTATTGTTTCTCCCCGTAGCCGATGGTATTTGAGTTGTAATATGAACTGCAAAACAGGAAGAAAAAAGGGAAAAAACAAAAAAAAATGGGGGGGAGGGGAAGCTGGTTTGGTATTTCAAGGAGAGGTAGAAGTATCACGCTTCCCCTTTACTGTCTTAGTAAAGAAAGATCTTGGCACTGGCTTGGACTTTTAGGCAAATTACTTTCTCTCTTCACAGAATCATAGAATAGTTTTGTCTGGAAAAGACTTTCAAGATCATCAAAACCAACCATTTATCCAGCCCTACTATGTCCAATACTAGACCATGTCACCAAGTACATCATCTACTCTTCTTTTAAACACGTCCAGGGATGGTGACTCAACCAACTCCCTGGGCAGCCTGCTCCAAAATCTGACAACCCTTTTCTTAAAGAAATGTTTCCTAATATCCAACATAAGCTTCCCCTGACACCAATTCAGACCAGTGGCTTCTCCTAAGATTTGCCTTCTAAATCCTTCACCAGCTTTGTAGCCCTTCTCTGGACACACTCAAACATCTTGATATCTTTCTTGTAGTGAGAGACCCAAAACTGAACACAGTACTCCAGGTGCAGCCTCACCAGCACCGAGTACAGGGGAAGGATCGTTTCCTTACTCCTGCTGGCCATGCTGTTCCCAATGCAGGCCAGGATGCCATTGGCCTTCTTGCTGCATCTTCTAAATTATAAAGAAAAATTTTGTATGTGTATCCTTTGCTTGCCATTAGAGGGTTTTCTACCTATCTTAATGTTAGCAAATTGACTTTTCAGCATTTTCTGGATACCTCTTTTTAGGTACTACGCACACCTCGTTGATATATGTTGATTTTTTCCAGCTGACGCTGTAAGCAGAAGCCCAGTTAGTAGTTCTCTACCCATCATGTCAAATAAACATCATACCCTGTTGTATATTTCAGGCATGAGATTTCCCAACACATTATGTCATCATAAAATGAAACTACATCACCAGACTCTGTACCACTTGTTGACTGAAACAAAAGAAAACAATATGATAACAACAGTCCAAGCTAAACAGATTGTAATACTAGTGTTAAGATATTTTTTCATATCCAAGACATATTAATTCATTTCAGGGAGAAGTGAGCTGGATGTTTTTAATGCAATTACTGAATAGAAAGTGATTATTTCTATTCTATGGTCTGTGGCATTTTAGCTCTCTCATTGAAAGATGGAGTAGCTTAGTACAGAACCACACATGCAGTAGTAAGGTGAGAAGAGTCCGGAATTCATAGAGTTGCTTTTTGCCTATTTACACATGTTAATTATGTACACAACATTAATTTTGAGATCTACTAAGTCGCCTGAAGTGCTAAATTAAGTTTCCTCCAGGAACTTTGACCCTTTTGAAACAAGGTAGCTCAAGTAGTAAGGTCAGATTTTATTGCTTCTGTTGACATAACTTTTGCTGGAAAATTGTGCTGTTCCAAAACATGTTTACACTGACAATATTCGTGTTTTGAAGCTGCACATTTCCCTGCCACCTTTTGACCTCAGTGGGCATTTGATTGAGGCATTTTCAGAATAGGTTTAAAAACTGTTTCTCTCCTTCCTAATGTCTCAGATAAGTCTGATGCTGTTACATTTCTCGCTCAAGTGAAACACTAACAGGCTTTTGACACTGCTGATGTGGCCTCACCTCAAGTACTGTGTGTAGTTTTGGGTGTCACAGTGCAAGAGAGACATGAGACTATCGCAGAGCGTCCAGAGGAGGGCAGTGAGGATTGTGAAGAGTCTGGAGAGGAAGTCTTACGAGAACAGGCTGACTTCACAGGGTTTGTACAGCCTGGAGAAGAGGAGGCTGAGGGGAGGCTTCATCGTGGTCTGTGGCTTCCTGACAAGGGGCAGTGAAGGGGCAGCTGCTGATCTCCTTCCTTTGGTGACAGGTGATAGAATCCAAGAGAACAGCATGAAGCTGTGACAGGGGAAGTTTAGGTGATATACTAGGAAGAGGTTCTTTACTGAGAGGGGGGGTTGGGCACTGGAACAGGCTGCCCAGGGAACTGGTCACAGCACCCAGCATGGCTGAGTTCAAGAAGTATCTGGATGATTCATTCAGTCCCGTGCTCTGACCTGGCTGGCCCTGTGTGGAGCCAGGAGTCGGACTCGATAGTCCTTATGGGTCCCTTCCAGCTCAGGATATTCTATGATTCTATGTCACTTACAAAGCAGGTATTTCAGTGTTTTACACTGTGATTCAAAATAAAATGAACAAACTTTTCCACGTAGGGTTACGTGAGTACCCATCTCATTTTCTTGAATGGATGACCAAACAAATAAACATCTTTTGATGCTGTCAGAATCCACATTAGAGGGCAACATCCAACTCATGCTTATAGATCAACACCAATCATTTGTTATGAAAGAAATTCAGGGGGGGCAGGATTAGGCCTTCCATACATTCCTCACATGTTATGCATTGCACGCTGTCCCTTTCTTTTTCTGGAGGGCAACAGTGAGTTAAAGAAAGTATTTGTTGTAATACAGGGAATTGAAATACATGAAATAATTGCAGTGACTAAAGGAAGAAAAGGCTACTACAGCTATATTTCTTAACAACTGGAAAGTGTTAATTATAGTGATAGTCCTTTTTCCAATGTGATATTTAACAACTTTACTAAATAACCCTCATGAAAATACTCACATTTATGTTCCTACATGCCAGTTTGAAACTCTTCAGTAATGCAAATGTGTAAAGTTCTTAAGACAGAGTTTAATTGCATTACAGTGCCACAGAAGGGTAGGGGCTGGAAGGGACCTCTGAAGATTATCTAGTCCAAACCCCCTGCCAGAGCGGGATCACCCAGAGCAGGCTGCACAGAACAGCATCCAGGTAGGTTTTGAATATCTTCCTAAATGGAGACTCTGTAACCTCTCCGGACAGTCTGTCCCAGTGTTCTGCCACCCTCACAGTAAAGAAGTTTCTCCTCATGTTTAGGTGAACCTTTCTATATTCATGGTTGTGCCCATTGCCTTTTGTCCTGCCACCACTGAAAAAAGACTGACCCCATCTTCCTGATCCCCTCTCTTTAGATATTTGTAAACATTGTTCAGATCCTCTCTCAGACTTCTCCAGGCTAATCAGACCCATCTTTCTCAGCCTTTCCTCAAAAGAGAGATGCTTTGGTCCCCTAATAATTTTTGTAGCTCTCTGTCTTTCTTGAACTGGGGAGCCCAGAACTGGACACAGCACTCTGGATGTGGCCTCACCAGGGCAGAGTAAAGGGGGAGGAGAACATCCTGTGGCCTGCTGGCCACACTCTTAATACACCTCAGGATACTATTAGCCGCCTTCTCTGCAAGGGCACATTGCCGGGTGACAGAGTCCTTGTTCACCAGGACAAGAGCTGCTTCCCAGCAGGTCAACCCCTAACCTATACTGGTCCCTGAGGACATTCCTCCCTAGGTGAAAGACCTGACTGACTCTCTAGCCTGTTGAGGTCTCGCTGATGTATCGCTGGTCTATCAGCCACTCCTCTCCCTTTTCTATCATCCGTAAATTTGCTGAGGCTACACTCTGTGCCTTCAGCCTGGTCACTGATGAGTATCTTGTCTAAGGCCAGACCCAGTACAGACCTCTGGGGCACACCACTGGCCACAGGCTGCTTATCACAACTCTCTGAGCTCTGCCCTTCAGCCAGTTCTCAACCCATCTCAGACAGTAGAATCTTGTAATGAACATTTGAATGGGAAAAATATGCTGGAAATTCCATGCCAGAATTTAGCTAGAAGTCATGTCAGGTTTAACTAAGATGACATTCTTTAATTTCCTTGTCACTCACCGCACTTCTGATTCTTGTCAGTTGTTTGTAGCAAAGGTTGCTTCAGTATGTGTTAAAGCCTCTGTTAAACTGGCAGGGTGGAAGAGTGAATACAGTTTTTAGGGCATTCCTTTTAAGCTCCTATGTCTGCTAAGAAATGAAGCGCTGTTGTGTTGATCTGCAGTGTTGATTCCTCCTTTTTTAAAAAAAAAAAATACCATTCCCATAAATTTTGCTGCATCTCAGATTTCTTTTAACTAGGAAGATCAAATTTATTATTATTGCTCTCCTGATTCATCTCTAGATGTTTGAGTCTTTTGTAGCTAATACTCATGCTCTGAAGCTGGGAGCTGAGTTTTCTTAATGTGACGTGTTAATGCCAGTATAATAGCACTGACAGTAGGGAGCCTAGATTCATGTTCTCACAGAGATTAACAAGGATTTAAAGTACTTTTTTCTAGAGAGAGATAATTATTACTATTTTCGATGTTCTTTTATATCTTAATTGTTTACCAAGGACCTTAGGTACCACCGAGGCATCTCACAGCGATAAATCCTCTACATCAGCCTTCGTACATAATCTCTCCAACCTCAAAAGAAACAAACTCAAATCCATGTTTCAACACTGGTAGCCAGCTCTTCACTGCTCCCTGGCCGATTTGCTAGCAGTCAATATCCTGTACAGCTCTGACCAGTGTAAGTACCTACCTGATCAGTATTTATTTGTCCCAAACCGCATACCCCTTTAAACTGCCAGATACGTTGCCTGCAATGGTTTTCAGCCCTGTGTGTGTAGGCTCAGCCTCCTGTTCTTAGGGTCCAGGGAATGTTCCCGTGAAAGCAAATGGTTCTATTTCGGAGAGATGTGTTAACTCATGCCCAGCAAAGGCTTCTTTTCCCTCTGCCATTGCAGGCAGGGGAGTTCTGCATTCTGCTATAAAAATGAGAATTGTTTTTTGTTTCATACTGAAGGGATTATTACACGTATTCATACCTGTTGAGGCTTTGCTATCTGAAATCTCTTTGCCAAGGTGTATTTCTCCATGCTTAAAAGCAGGAACGCAAAGAAACCTCTACCTCCTGAGTATCCCTGTCTGTGGAAGTTGTACTAACACACATGGACTTTGCATTTTGATGTGTGGTTAGAGAAAAAAATACGTATTTGAAGGCTGTGAATGAGTCTTGTCTTTCAGTAATCCTTATTCCATTCAACTGTTCTTCCATGCAAATGGGCATGGCCCTTTTATGAAAAGCTTTAGTAGTTTCCATGACTCTTGGAGGTCCAAACTGCTCTTAAGCAGGAGCAGGAGACTGCACAGAAAGCATGGGACCAAACAAGTGTGAAAGTGTTAGTGTTTGCCCCGGGGCAGGCAGATGGGCCCAACTGCTTAGTGCTAGGTATGCACATAGGTTTGTTTTGCCTCAGGTCCTCAAGCCAAAGGAACTTAAACAAGAAGAAAAAAAATGCTTATGTATTTTGCTGACTTGGGTCTTTTTTGAGGGTACGTGACTGCATTGCTAACTACAGGTGTGTGTTTGCTAAGGGGGAGAAGATTTCTTCTGCCCAGGCTGTATTGCCTTCTCTGGAGGGGCAGGCATCACAGAAATGCATGAAGAGTAAAAGTCCTGTGTTTCCTAAGCACTGAATTGTAGTTCTTGCAGGCTTCAAGGATAAATTGCAAGCTGGTGTATATATATAGTCTGTCTATAGAAGGAGATATATGCTTTATTTTTCTTGTAAATTGTCACCTGTAGGTTTATAACTGTTTGAGTACTGATTTATTTCCCACACATGACTCATTCTTGAAATACATTGAAGTATTTGTAAGGAACCTTTGTTTAAGTTACTCTCAAAACCAAGATAAATGATGCTGCAGCTGCCAAACCTGAGATCTCAAAAATTATGAATAAGGTTTAAACTACACACACACCCCTTCCCAAGATTATTATTGTAACAAGAATGATAAATTGTAACTGCTCCTTTTTTATTTCTGAGGGAGTTTTTTGTGTGGTCTTTTTTTTCAGGAAACCTACTCCTTGCCTCAAATATCTTTATTTATTTATTTATTCATGTTTTCTAGCCAGTGCAAAGTCTGGAAACTTCATTTGGCTGAAATTTTCTAACAGCCTAATTGGTGCTGCATAACAGGAAAAAGCATGTTGGAAAAATGGATAAATCTATGGCTATATGGAATGTGTATCATTGATAGGAGTGTGGATGGTCATTTGTAGTTTTAATAGTTTCATGTTTTCTCTTTTATCTTAAAAAAAAAAAGTTCTCTTATGGTGTTGAACAGATTTAAATCTGCAAAATGATTCTTGTCACATTACTGTGAAATATTACTTGCTAATATTTATCTGTCCAGGAATCTGGTACAGGATATGAAAACAAGAGGAAACTCAAGAAGAGGAGCATGAGAATTAACTTGTTCAGAAAATGTTAAGAAATTAAATAATTGGCAGTGCAACAATTCCAGTTCTACAGTAGTGATAGAAGCTAACCAGGGTGTGAGTACTGTCCTGAATATTGTGTTGCTGTGGTATTTGAAAGCAAAGCCCATGCACAAGTCACACATGGAAGTGCTGTCACTGTAGTAATGCTTCTCTGCTATGACTTGTAGGTGAAAGGTCGCCCTTTCTTTTCTCTTAGAAAAATCAATCCAGGACTATTCATGATGTTTAACAGCGTTCAGAAACTTTGTTGGATTGTAGTTTAAAAAGTTTGTATCCTAACTTGTTTCCAGTTGCTTTCTCCTACAGAATGCACCTGTAGCCTGTTCTGGTTGGGAAGTACATGTAGGGGCTTGGTGCAGGGTTTCTCAGAAGCATGTGGGAATGTGATGCTTTCAAGGAAGATGCTCTTGGAACTGGTGGGCTTGTCCCAGTTTTCAGTGGTGTTTCTTACCATTACAAAGCAATGAGTACATTGCTGGGGATCACTTATTAGGTATAGCCTTACAGGATCACAGAAGCACAGAAGGGTAGGGGTTGGAAGGGACCTCTGGAGATCATCTAGTCCAACCCATCTGCCAAAGCAGGATCACCTAGAGAAGGCTGCATAGAACAGCATCCAGGCGGGTTTTGAATGTCTCCAGAGAAGGAGACTCCACAGAGCCTCTGGGAAGCCTGTGCCAGTGCTCTGTAACCCTCACTGTGAAAAAGTTCTCACTCATGTTTAGGTGGAACTTCCTATAATCAAGTTTGTGCCCACTGCTTCTTGTCCTGTCACTGGGCACCACTGAAAAAAGACTGACCCATCCTTCTGACACCCACCCCTCAAGTATTTATAGGTATTAGATGTTGGACTCTAAATGCCTCTAATTAGAAGAGGCTTAATGTTTTATTATTTGGTAATGCCTAGTTAACTCATTGTTGATATAAGTTTGCAAATAGTAACCTGTTTTGTGGAGAACTGCTTGCATTTGATGAAGAAATTTAACTGTTTTATAAAAACATATCTCACTGACTTCTAAGACAGTATATTTTGCACTGTTAACAGTTAAAAGAGATTAAACTGTGAAATCAACTATCTTTGAAATCGTGCTTCAGCCTGCTGTGTCCTGTCAAAAAGCATATGCTCTCTTGTCCAACTAAAATCTTATTAAACCTTCCATTGGTGACAAATGAAAACATCTGTATCATCACTGATTTTTATAAAATCCCTAGTGGTTGGGGTGATTAATTGACAGTTTTATTTTTTATTTGATTTGATTTAATTTTTACTACAGCACTCCATTTTAGGATTATAGCCTCCTCCTGAGTTCAGGCTTGGCAGCAAAACGAAGGAGCGAATGCCTGCACCAAATCAAAAAAAGCTGTGCTTGGTAATATATCATAATTGTCAAGCAAGGGCTCTCTTGAGATAATAGACAAAAACTAATTGCACAGAAGGTACAGGCCACAGACAAAGCTGACAGCCAGCCTACCCCACTCTGTTGTGCAGTTATGTTATCTGTGGGTATCCATTTGTAATACATTATATCTGAAATACACATAGCCTGCTCCAGCTTTAGGGATCCTTCTAACCCGATTCATATTCCATGCAACAAACTGCCACAATCGTTTGTACAGTACTGATCCCACAGCGCTTGTCTGATTTTTGAGAAACTTCTAGGCAGAGCACTTTTTGGAGGAAGAGGTTTGAGATGCTGCAAGTGTAGAGTGCAAGTATACACAGAGCAGAAAAAATATGTCACTTTTTATAATGATACAGAGTATTTCAGGGAGTTTTTTGATTTGAGCATTCTGTAAAATATAAGAGATTACCCAGTGCTGGCTATTTGCTTGTGAATATACATGTATAGGTTATCTACTGTTTGTTGATACAGGATTCTCATCCAGAGTATAGGGATGTTCAATCTTATTGGCAATACTAAGTTTTCTTACAATTGCAGCAGAACAGGTGGAAAGACCTCTCAGAGGTGCAATTCCTATCTAATCAAGACCTTTGTTAGTTGACCTAATGGAAATGGAGTAGAATTACATCTGTGATGACTTTCTTCTAATGCAGAATAAGGCATTAATTTAAAACACTGGGTGGTATAACAGTAAAGCCTGAGGGTATGCTAATTTCTGAGACTGGAGTTTGTTAGATTTCGTTAGGTTAGGAGATGAATATAAAACATTGGTGGATTCAGCTGTTTGAATTTTTGTGCTATATATGAGATCTTAGTGTCCGAACAACGTTCCTACCCAAGGAGGATTCATGCAGATAAGTGGATGTTTAATGAATGAAACAAAGTACCACAACATTTTACAGAAAGCAGCATAATACTTATTTGTAAGTAAGTATGCTTGTAAGATTGTACCTGTTATGTAAGGCCATGTCAGAGGAGCCGTCAAGATGATCATTTTTGAATGTTATAGAATCACCTGAGTTGGAAGAGACCCTTAAGATCATTGAATCCAACCACAGCCTAACCCTGCCTAGTCCACCTCTAAATCATATCCTTATTCACTTCATCTACACACTTTAAATTCCTCCAGGGAGGATGACTCCGCCACTTCCCCGGGCAGCCTGTTCCAATGCCTGACAGCCCTTTGAGCAAAGAAATTCTTCCTGATATCTAACCTAAATCTCCCCAATGCAATTTTAAGCCATTTCTTCTTGTCCTATCACTTGTCACCTGAGAGAAGAGACCAACCCTAACATCTCTGCAACCGCCTTGCAGGTAGCTGTAGAGAGCGATAAGGTCTCCTCTCAGCCTTCTTAAGACCAAAAAGCCCCAGTTCTCTCAGCTGCTCCTCATAGGACTTGTGCTCCAAACCCTTCACCAGTTACGTTGCCTGCCTCTGGACATGCTCCAGCATCTCAACAACTGTCCTGTAATAAGGGGCCCAAAACTGAAAACAGTATTCAAGATGAGGCCTCACCAGAGCTGAGTATAATGGAGCTATCGCTCCCCTACTCCTGCTGGTCACAGTATTCCTGATACAGACCAGCATGCCATTGGCCTTCTTGGCCACCTGGGCACACCGATGGTTTATGTTCAGCTGGCTGTCAACTAACACCCCCAGGGTCCTTCTCCAGGGAGCTCTCCAGCCACTCTGCCNAACTAACACCCCCAGGGTCCTTCTCCAGGGAGCTCTCCAGCCACTCTGCCCCAAGCCTGTAGCGGTGCCTGGGGTTATTGTGACCAAAGTGCAGGACCTGGCACTTGGCCTTGTTAAACCCCATAAAGTTAGCCTCTGCCCATTGATCCAGCCTGTTCAGGTCCCTCTGCAGAGCCATCCATGCCTTCCAGCAGATCAACATCCCACACAATTTGGTGTAATCCGCAAATTTACTGAGGGTGCACTCAATCCCATGTTAAACAGGACTGGCCCCAGCACCAAGCCCTGGGGAACACCACTTATGACCCGCTGTCAGCTGGATTTAGCTCCATTCACCACAGCTCTCTGGGCCCAGCCATCCAGCCAGTTTTTTACCCAGCGAAGAGTGTACCCATCTATTCCATGGGTGGCTATTTTCTCTAGGAAACTAGAGAATGTCTCTTGATCATGCCAGGTAAACAGATTTTAAAGATTTTAAAAGAGATTTTAAATGCTTTACCAAGCATTTGCTTTGTAAGCAGGCTTGTTTGATTGTAGTAATAATGAATGTTAGCTTTCCTTCTTAATTTCTGCTCAGATGAATCTGTGATTAAAAAGACAAACACAAATTAGTGTTACTGGTCAGAAACAAACCTAGCAAAAGTGACAAGCATTAAATAGGCTTTACCTAATCTCAGTCTATGTTGTGATCAGCAGGGAGCTGATGTGCACAGACATCATTTACTTTCCTCAGAACTTCTTAACTTCTGGGGAGTACTTTGAATCCAGTTTCACTTTCAGATTCTTCTGAAACCACCAGCCACCCTCAACACTTTCCCTGACCATGACGATGCTCTGAGGTATGTCTGTCAAGCTGCAGGGACAAATCCTGTTGTAGAGATTTACAGTGATGTTAAATGAAGAAACACTAAAATTGGTGTGAATGGAGAACAAAGGGGAATGTGTGGATGTGGAAGCAGAAGAAGGAAGGGAAGAAAGGCTCTGAGAGTGTCAGGTGTTGGGTTACTGGCATTATGAAGACCACAGCACATCAGCATGCAAATTCTCAGTATACCCACTCTGGGAAACCACAGAGGAACCTAAGACCTGCACCCAGACTAAACCAGACTCAAATCATGAAGAATTAATGACAGAAAGATAGGGAACAGAGTTGGAAACCTAACATACCCACAATCAGGAGACTAAAGAAAATTCAGGGAAGTTGGAGAGGACAGATGCACAGGCTTTCTTAATCGTTATTATCAAAATAACAGCACATGGCTTAGGAAAAAACGTGTTGTGATAAAACTCACTAGGCAGAGACCCTTGCCCTCCCATATTATTACAAATAATTCGATTCCTTATGCCTTGTGCCTGAATGCTGAACATTTAAGAATCTGCTTGGACATCAGCATCTCTGAATGTGAGGGCTTGGTTGTATGACCAAAATTTGTTTTGTTTTAAAATAAAACCATTTTTTCCTCCCAGAACTGATGACACTAAACATTGCTATATGGTTGTATTAAAGTTGCAGCAGTTTTTCCTTCACTGTGAAATTGATTTTTCTTCCTTGTAATGCTTGTCAATATTGTTGCTTGAAATAGAAGGTTAGTAGGTTAGAGACCAGGGGACTACATGCCTGCATGGATACTTTCCTCCTGCACCATGTGGGGTGTGTTCCAAAAGACACTGGTGGATGATGCAGGTCATGGTGAGCAGGAGGTGAGTTCCTGGGAATGATTCTAATGGAGTAATCCAAGGAAATAGCACTTGTGTATATCGACTGGGTAGATTAAAAACAGCTATTCAGGGAATGGAGTAATATAGTGAATAATGAAATCTAAGTGTTTTGAGTGAGAATGTGGGCTATAGATTTTGGGACAAGTTTACAAAATACTCATATTTCAGAATTCCTTCAGCCAAACATGGATCCATACCTTCACCTGATTGCGGAGGTTTTCGAGAGAGATCAAAACCCGGTTGTGAAGCCTAAAGCCTGTTCTTGCTATGGCTTTTCAAAGACAACTCTGAATGAAACAAGAAATCGTTTTTTCATTACAAGTAAATATGAATAAGAGAGCTGTAACTCTCTTGGAGGAGGAGGAGGAGAGTAAAAACATATTTATTCCTTATATGAAAATGGTTTGGTCTTCCTGACCCTATAGCTATAAGGCCCTATTGTGCATGAAGAAATTATAGACTCCTGTTGCAGTGTTTCAATTTGGGAGATGACAGAGACACCTTGTTCAGCATGTGTCATTAGAAGACAAAATACAGTCTTAAAAAGGCTGTGCTGAAGTGTTTCGTTTGGTCTGATTGTACTGCACAGGCTATAGTCAGGTGGGGTACCACAGGTATTGCAGTGATGATGGTGAGAGCAAAGGGTTTTAGAACTGGTTCTACATAAGAGTCCTGTGAGCAGCAGAACTAACCTGATTTTCAGCAGTTTTGTAGGTTGTGCATCTGCAGCAATGCTACACTGCAAATAAACAGCAATGACACATTATTGTATCGTTTGCTAAATGTCCTGTGCTTACTACATACTTCTGCTAAAATACCTCATGGCTCAGCTTTCTTCCAGCTGTACCTTCACAAATCAACAACTGGCAAGTAAATTGAATTTCTTTATTGTGAGCAAACAATAATCACTATGCTATGAAAGGGATTTTCCTGTATGTCTCTCTACATGCTGCTCTGTGTATGGAGAGAGGAAATAAAGGGCACACTATAAAATATTTCTACACAAGCAAGGAAGAGCAAATTGTAATTTTTACTAAATACAACTGCTGTGTCCTTTGTGTGTGGGTGTGGGTGTGGGT
>VZTU01008896.1:0-12593 GCA_013400835.1 Zapornia atra
ACCAGCAAACTTGCTGATGGTGCACCCTGTTTCCTCATTCAGGTTACTGATAAACGTGTTGAGTAGTACTGGTCCCAGTACTGACCCCTGAGGAAGTCCACTAGATACAGGCCTCCAGCCATAGACCAAAACTCAAAGATCTTTCTTGATGAAGTCCAGATCACTTCAGATTCTTTCTGGAAGCAAGCCCCCCCACTTTTATTGTTTATTTCTAATACTAGTATTCAACATTGAGCAGAAGATTCCAGACACTATCTGGAGTTGTCAAGAAGATGAATCAAAAAAAAAAAGAGTGGAGAAGCGTTGGTTTTTTTTTTAATGCATCTTTTTGCTATAGACCTCTTTGCCACTACATGTTGTGATTCCCAGCTGCTGAAAATAGTTCAGTAATTAGACAAGTAATAATAATAAAAAAGCTTTAGGATAACTTTTGGATATGATTTGCCTGTAATCCCATCAGCCATCATGCCCACCTTCTGGAAATGTGTAAATGGCAAGCTGCCAGGTGACAGGAGACCATACAAGAGAAGTGACCAAGCATAGCTCTCCATGTTTTGTTTTGTAATTAGTCTTTCCTAAGTACTTCCTAGGGCAGGTGAACCTGTCTTGGTACTGCCACTTGTATGGCATTGTATAGCAAATTACCCATTTGTTTTATTTTTTGGGTACAGTGGCCACAAAACTGTACTGAATGTGCTCAGTGACGTAGCTATTTTGCCCAGCCTTAAGTCACCTTGTTAAAAATTAATTGTGCCTCCTCCTTCAGCAATAAATTCTGCCTGCACTATAGCAATGCTGAACCACAGATTCTGAAGCCTTCCCTTCAATGCCTAAGAGATGCCAAGTGATTGCGGTTCTAAGTATCAGCAAATAAGATTAGATATAAATAACTCTGTCTCAGTTTCTTAGGTCCACTTCCTCCAAGGTTCCTAATTCTCTCATGTTTCAGATACTTCTTCAAATACAGTAATTTTTTAATTTTTTTTTTTTATTAGTTGAAACCACCAGCATTTATTTTGAGGTTTGTAGTCATTCTAGGTTCCTTTGTGGTATTCCTCTTTCAAATGCCCACAACTCATCCTGGCTTAGAAAAATCTGCACATTTCCTCTATGTGGTGCTTCTTCCCCTTTCTGGAAAACTAATGAAGTCACCAAATAAGATCATAACCTTTTGACTACGACTGGTCTCCCACAGCTTGCCTATCTGCAGAAGCTGGTGTGCTGTAAACATAGGTGTGAATTAACTTTATCATGATTGTTTTATATCCCTCCCTAGATACCTTAATGCACAATTAAGTCAGGTTATGCCAATTTCTAACTCAGGGCTTGGGTGTTAGTCTGAACAGCTACCCTTTCCCAGCTACATCACAGCTTGTAGCTAGCCACAATGCCTGCAGTTTGGCATTTTCAGAAGTAACAATACAGAATGTAAGATTGCTTCACCACCTTAGTTTTGAAGTCTGTGGCTTCTAGCATGCATAAGACACAACAGAGAGAAGTAGGGTCGGTGTCTCTGGAGTGGAGTTACCTTCTGACCGATGTTCTCTGGTGTTTATGGGTCAGGTTGAACTGCTGGAGGGAGCCAACATTAAAGGCAGGCCATTAGAGGTAAGTTTGAAGCCAAATATCCCAGAAAAAAAAAAATCTAAATAGAATCACAGAATCACACAGAATTACAAGGTTGGAAAAGACCTTTGAAGATCATCAAGTCCAACCAATCCCATCCTAAGTTAAACCATATCTCTAAGTAAAGTACCTCATCTACCCTGTTTTTAAACACATCCAGGGATGGTGACTCAACCCCCTCCCTGGGCAGCCTGTTCCAGGCCCTGACAACTCTTTCAGTGAAAAAATTTTTCTAATGTCTAATCTGACCTTGCCCTGGCACAGCTTCCTGCCATTTCCCCTTGTCCCATCTCCTGTCCCCTGGCTGAAGAGACCATTACCCACCTCTCTACAACCTCCCTTCAGGTAGTTGTAGGTGGTGATAAGGTCTCCCCTCAGCCTCCTCTTCTCCAGGCTGAACATCCCCAGCTCCCTCAGTTGCTCCTCATAGGATTTGCCCTCCAGCCCCTTCCCCAGCCTGGTTGCCCTTCCCTGGACTCGCTNCAGTCACCCAACACCCCCAGGTCCTTCTCTGTCTGACAGGTCTCCAGCCAGTCTCCCCCAACCCCGTAGCTCTGCATGGGGTTGTTCTGTCCCATGTGCAGCACTCTACACTTGGCCTTGTTAAACCTCATCCCATTGGTCTCAGCCCATGGGTCTAGTCTGTTCAGATCCCTCTGAAGAGCCTCCCTACCCTCAGGCAGATCAACACTTCCTCCTAGTTTAGTGTCATCTGCAAACTTACCGAGGGAGCATTCAGTCCTTTCATCCAGGTCATTGATAAAGATGTTGAACGAAACTGGACCCAAGACTGAGCCCTGGGGAGCCCTAGGAGATAGTTCATTCTACTTTCAAATTGATATAGGTCTCAGTAAAAGTAACAGAATCACAAGGTTGGAAAAGCCCTTTAAGATCATCGAATCCAACTGTTCTTGCCCTGTGCTAAACCGTATCCCTGAGCACCTGATCTACCCTTTTTTTAAACACATCCAGGGATGGTGACTCAACCCCCTCCCTGGGCAGCCTGTTTGACATCCCAACAGCTCTTTCAGGGAAGATTTTTTTTCCTAACATCTGATCTGAACTTGATTCAAACAAAACAAAGCCAAACAGTTAGGTAAGTGAGCAAAGCTAAGATGGGTGGAGTTGGGAAGAGAAAAATATAGAAAACAGGGAAAAAAACCACAGCAGTATGGAAGTCTGTCACCTGGGGGACTTGTAAGACTCGTGGGATCTACAGGATTTGAGAGACCAACCAGATCTCCTTTCACCAGCCAATGTTAAGGTGTCAGTTTGTGTCAGGTACTTGGACCCTCGCAGCTAATGCAGCAAATAGCATCAGAAGACACAGAAGAGGGAATATGAGAAGAAAGGAAAAAGCAGTCCCAGGGCAAGGGGTGAAGGGTAACTTTGAGGACTGAAATGTGCTAAACTGTTCTCCTCCTGCTAAGAGAAGCTTCACTGTTCTCTCTTAAAATGAAGCCCAATGACCAAGATGGGATTATACAGGGAAAGAGCTACTAATCCAGACAGGGCAGCTGCTAAAACACATGCATGCTTATGGGTTAGAGAGGAATATTCCCCTTATTTTGGGAGGTAAATGACCAGAAAATTAGTTGTAAAAATCAAGATCAATTGATCATATACTGGAGAGCAGGTTATATGTTTGAATTTGTATGGGTTTTTTACTCTTCCACTTTCCACTGCATTGCACCCCAGTGAGTCACGCAGCGTCTTTTTTCCATGCTAATGCAGCAAATCAGATGTGGTATGACAAAAACAATGAATCAAAATGTTGCTCACCACTTTTTTAACCATCAAACCCCTAGCACAATTTTTAAGTCAATAGATGGCCTGCTGTGCCAGAGGAATTCAACTCTGGGTAAAATCCAGCCCTGGATTTTATGTCTTTAAGGGTCGGTTCTTGCAGCCCAATAAGTTTTTAACAATTGCAAGTAGTGTTTCCTCAAAAGAAGTAGTACATTTAATGGATAGAGCAAAACAATGTTGAAGCCTGAGCTCAGTACCTTGGAAACCCTGTAAAACCAAAGCAAGAGGATTCACAGGCCAGGCAGTGGGGGTCCCCAGCTCAAGGATCTCTGGTTGGCTGGTACTATATCATATGAGATCAGAAGCTCAAGACGCTGAACTTCTCTAATGCTCTGCCTGTTACACTGACTCACCTGAAGGTCCTACCAAAGGTTCTGCTTGGCTCTCTTCAGATGTTTCTAGAGGTTTTGTCCTCTGCTCTTGGTCTATGGCAACCTATGGAAAGCACTATCAAGAAGTTAAGCTGGCATGAGTCTGAGTAACAGCTGGAGCTTTATTAACAGTGACTCATTTTTATGTGGTTTTTATTTTCTGTTGAAAAAAGATAATATCCTGCCAGGAAATTTCCAGTCAGCTCTCCAATCACCATCAGCCTTTCCCATGTCAGTCAACCTACATGTGCAAATGTGAACTCCTGGCAAGTGCATATTATTGTTGTGGTGAAATGGTTTCCTCCAGAAGTAGATGGGCTAAGAACAGGACCTGCTGACCTTTGAGGACAAGGTGATCTTACCTGTGGGATCAACAGGGCCTCGGCATTCATGGTTTAGATGTAGGCTTCTCACTCACTTTCAACTTTGTCAGTCTATCCTGTTAGAGAGATGTCTATAAGTACCACCCAGGTGGTCACTCTAGCATGTGCCCAGGTCAGTGGAGAGGATTGAAGACCAGTGCTCTGAAGGAATGGCAGGCTCTAAACAGAAGTAACAAGGGCACATTAGAGAAGACCCCTCACGTACATCACTGAAAAAGTAGTATCTCTGGGAGAAGAACCACCTTTGTAGGAGTCAAAGAAACGTGCTTTCAGACACAACATGCCCCACTCACCAAGTAGAGCTTTAGTTAAAGACTCTCTGAAGAAAAGAGCTCTGGAGTGAGATAAGCAGGTGAGAAAAGTTGCGTACACACCTTTCACCTGAGCAAGAAAACAAAATACTGAATCACAAAAAATCGTGACAAAATGCCAGTAGATATTTCTTGTACATGATTCATTCTCCCTCATACGGTCACCCTAGAGAAATCCACACAGGACAAGAGGTGGGAAGGTATTCCAGACCAGATTGGATCAAGTCTAAAGTCAATGGATCAGGGGATACTGTCAGTACCTAAATAACATAGATAGAAATGTGAGACCATGTTTTGGAACAGCAAGGCTAACAATAAACTTTTTAAAAGATATTTTCAGTCCCATTCATCTTCCAACAGTACATTTTGGCAGTCTTAAGTGTCTTAGTTTGGATGGGTTTTGTTTACTTGTATATTCGTTCGTGGGAAATGACATATAGATTCATGCATGTATACATACAAAAGCCAAAGCAGGCTTTATCCCACAAACTTAGTGGATGAATAGAGATGTGATTCCAAGTGATGCTACTCTGCATGTACCTTCCACCACAATATCTTAACATACAACACAACAGCTTCTACTTTGCTTTTCTCCCAGAAATCCCACAACAGTCAAGGTATATAATGCCTATCAAAATATTTTTGGTGCTAATGGATTTAAAAGCATTATCTACCCTTTGACTCACAAAGCCACAAGGCTTCTCAAAGTAAAAACTGTTTGCAAAAAACTAGTGGAAAGTACATCTGTTATTTATTTTCTCAGGAGTCAGTGATCTTCATTAAGAGGAAATATGAATTCCTGAACAGCTGTTGGAACATTAAGGCAGCTTCGGCTTCTGTGGGAGAGTCAACTGGAACTTTAGATATGCTGAAAATGGATTATAGACCCACTTCTTTTGTAATGATATATCAAAACAGGGAATGTTAAAAAAAAAAAAAGGTGAAAACAATTAGTCAACTCCAGATTGACTAAATATTTGCTCCTTTTGACATAGAATAAGTTTATTTCTGCAAAAGGTTGCTTTATCATAAATTTAGTGAACTTTTAGTCAAAAGGAGAAAGAAGTCTATTTTTGTTCCAAGGATATTTTATTTTAGGACAGGAAGCAAGTTTTCTGGCAAACTAACACTGGCCCATGTCTAGACTGGAGTGGAGCATGGCCCAGTAGGAACAGGTTGTGGAGTAATACAGATGGAAGGGTGGAGTTCTGGTCACGTTGTGCACATTCAGGGACCTGAATGTAGCATCAATTAGTACCAACACAGCAGAGATCTCCTGGATGCTTTTTTTTCTATTTTTTAGCTTAAATGGAAATAAATCTACTTATTTAAGCTCCAAGACTGATCTATAATTGGACCCAAAATGGGGATGATTGGGAAATTGACTGATTCAAACCAGAAGGTGATTGTTTCTTATCTCTTGCCTTCTAATCTCAAATCAAGTTGGTACCAGACCAATAAGACAGAGGATTGCATTCCAAGAGAAGTATTAATTTGCATTTTAAGAATTGGCCCTTTGACCTTATCCAGGTTACCTGTGAAACTATTAAGCACAAAGCTCCCCAGTACTCCCCCACACAGTACTATTTCTTCCTTCCCAAAAAGCATATGCCACAAGCAGTCCTTTTCTAGATGTGCTAGATGATATCCCTGGAGTAAATTAGCATCCTTATCTCTGACCACAGTACTTCAATCCACAAACCTGCTTCCCTATCCCAGTTTTACCCGTGTCCTTTGTGGCCTTTATTTCTTGGCAGACAGTTGAATTCACCATGGAATTGCCCCAAGAACTCTTTTTTTTTTCCCAAATTTTAGCATTTACAAAGAATTTAAAAAAAATAATATTTTTTTTTCTCCACAAAGGGTATAATTGAAAGAAGTGTGGTTGTATAGCAGGCCTTATAGTTCACAATGTTGGAAATTGCTTTAGGTAATTTCAACACAGATTTTACCAATGTCGGTTTTGACATCCATCCAGACAAATCTCTCCTCTTCTAGACAAAACTGTGAGGCTAATCAGCTAGGCAAAGGATTGAAGGGCATTAAAAGGACTAGGTGACCTTCCATCTTAATCCTAACCTCACTGTGGCTCACCCATTGCTTGGAGACCAACAGACCAAATGTGGTGAAAGCCACACTTAGGACTTTCACACTTGATGTCTGTCCTGCTCAGTCACTGGATTTTACTGCAACAGCTCCTGCAATAGCAAAAATCATTTCTGAACTACAGCTGTCCTACTTCACAGCCTGATCTGTTTAAAATACCAGAAAGTGTTAGCAGACTGGACTGAACAGGGGTAAGAAGCCGTCTCATTTGGTCCCTTCAGTTATGAAAGCGCTAACGCTGAGCAGCAGAGTGGGGCTGAGAGACAGATGTGGTAACATCTGAAACTGCCTCTGCTAAATGAGATGGTCTTTCAGAAAAGGCTGAAGGTGAGTCTAGAATTGTAGCAATAAACATTAACTGTAGGTATAAACAAAGAAAAAAAAAAACCCACCAAAAAGTACACATTTTATGTCTTCATTAGATTGACTAGAGTCAGTCTACTCTATGAGCCCATATTTAAAATTGAAAAATTGAATTTATATTTAATAATCAGAATTAAAGTTGAGTTGCCAAGGACTGAGTTGGCTTCCCAGTTGACTGAGATTAGTGTTGTGTCTAGGGAGGATGGATAGGCTAGGGTTAGGATAGTGCCTCTTGGGTTGTAGCAAAACCAGCAGCTGCCACTAGCTTAAAAGTGACAACTGTGGTTCAGGTCGAAGGCAGGAAGATTTAGTGACTAAGCAGATCACCTAGAGCTGTCAAAAGTAACCAGGAAAATTTTTAATCCATGGTTGCTTTTTGGGTCCCCAGCAGGCATCAGAGAGCTGGGAACAGCTTTTGTTTAGAAGATGTTTGAGGGTATGTTTAGGATGGGTGCTACCAGGGATGGATCACACAGTACAGATATTGGTATCTTAGAAAAATACACTTCAAACCATAACCAGCAAAACAGCCACCAGGGTGTTGTTTTTTTTTAACTTATCTACCACCTCTCTGAATCTTTAGGCTTCAAATGGGGCAGATTCACACATTCCCCATCGTATGACCAGTGGTAGCAGCATTAACAGCTAGCAAAGTATGTGACAAGGTTCTGGAGTACAGTGAATGGAGACAAACTGGCTGTAAACATTTGTAAAGATACAGGAGAAATTCTAGATTGGAATCTTTTCAGTCTCTCTGAACGTATTTTGCATTTAAACTCAAGTAAAAGGCAAAAATGCGACTTGGATGGCAAGACTACCCACCTTGCAGTCTAGGTAGTGGTGGGACTGTAATTCTGAGTCCTAGCCAGGGTGAATAGGCTCTGCTAAGAAATTAGAAGAAATTAGAATTGTGGCTCCAGTCCTTATCCTTTAACACTTGTCAACAACAGTGGAAGGGTTGCTCAGCTTCAGTTGTGGAAGATCAGGCTGTTAGGTTACCAGGGGGTCAGACCCATCCAGTGTTTGCATCAATGGACACTCTGGCCCACAGCAGAGTTTTCCATCATCTAACACAGGTCTCAGAGCTGGTTTATGTATGAACAATGTGCTTCCAGGATGGGATCTTCAAGAAAGGTGAAAGAGGCAGAACTAGACCATTGGAATAAGCCTCATCCTGTGGGAGAAGGATGCTCTAAGACCCTTCCCAACTGGCAGCCTCTCATGGTCAGTTGTTATACTCTTAAGGCATTAATTGTATTTCCTGATATTAAAACTATTTTAAAATAATTAGATTGTTCATTTATTAGCTATTAAAAAGTATATGTCTGTTTTGGGGCAATCCCATCTCAGAGACATTGTTCACGGGAAGTGTGGGACCGTGAGTGGGGCTTTGAAAAAAAGAACCATCAGACAGGAAAGCAGCATTTCTAACCTACTCAAGTGAGACTCATTGATTTCAATACTTTTTCAGTCTCAGGGTTGCTCATTCAACTTGTGACTAGCACTGAATCACTCTGCGGTTTGAGGTTTGGGGGTGGAATTTTGAACAAAGGAAACGTACGCTGAGACTGAGGCTGTTCAGCAAATTCGATCCCAAGTTTGTATTTTCCACCAACCTGAACCAACAAGCTGTCCTGAGCACTGAAAGTGCAGCAGTGAGAAATAAACAAGTGCTAATGCAGCTCTCTCACCAAGCAGCAGTTCTTTTGCACTAAGGAGAAAAGCATCCCCTGCTTGTACGTGGCAGAATGACTCTTTTCCAATGTGCTGGGCTGAAAGCAACCCGGGGACTGAGAGGAGGTTTCTGGCTCAAGTTGAATTAAATATTCAGCAATGAAAGCCCTTGGAGGTTATACACCAGGGAAGGTCACGACACAACACAAGGCATACTTCCACCGTGCAGTAACACAAAACTTTTCACCTAGAAATACACTTCAGCAGGAAACAAAGAGGATTTTTCACTGGGTTTTGTATAGCGACATCACATCAGTAACCTGGAGGGTATCGAATAATGGCCTTTATCACTTCCCCCTAATGGAAACCTAATGCATAATTTGGACACTTGCAAGGCTGCTAATCTTTTGCCACTCTAAAGGTGGGTTGTTTTTTTTTTTTCACTTGAGAAAGGGGTGAATTATGAGCATTGTCTGCTGGAGGAACCACAGCAAGCTTGTATAAAACTATTCTTAAAACCAGATACAAAGTCTTCCGTGGGGGTGGTTCACCACTTCCTCTGGCTGCCATGCAGGAACTCACTTAGCAGAGAAGATAAAAACAAGAGCTGAGTGCAGAATAATTAGACACTAGAGATGACTTTGAATAGGGATTTCTTGACATTGTGTACCAGAGAAGGATACTGTCAGTTGTTTGTGATGTGTATGTAAGATGCTCCACGTTTGTTATTGTTAATGGTGGATTATTTCTTTCTCTGTAGTATAACTTTGGGTTTATGATGTGTAATGAAAATTTAGTTTCAATTTAAGGCTTATATAAATTTCATCAGAAAGTTATTTTAATAGAAAATCCCTCAAATAGGAGTAAATCCCAGGTATAAATTATAGAATCATAGAATGCATTGGGGTGGAAGAGACTGTTAAAGGCCATCTAATCCAACCCCCCCTGCAGTGATCAGGGACATCTTTACTAGATAAGGTTGCTCAAGTTGTGTTTTCTGCAGGAGGCACATTTACAATGACCATTTCCCAAAAGAAACCTTTGTAAGTATTTGCCAGCTTCTCTGACTCTAGTGGAGGTAAGGTACAACTAAGATGATGTGTTCAAATATTGAACTCACTCAAATCAAGAGCAATCTTCATGATCCACAAAAGCTTGTGACATGTCCATGCTAAATGTGTGGCTGAGGAAGGAGCCAGGGTGAATTAATGGCTGTCCTTGACTCCTCAAAATCACAGAATCCTAGAATGGTTTGGGTGGGAAGGGACCTCAATGCCCATCTAGTTCCAGGTCCCCTGCCATGGGCAAGGACAGCCTCCACTACTCAGGTTTCCCAAAGTTCCATCCAGCCTGGCCTTGAACCCTGCCAGGGATCCAGGGGCTGCCACAGCTTCTCTGGGCACCCTGTGCCAGGGCCTCACCACCCACCCTGGGAAGAGGATCTTCCTAATGTCTAATCTAAATCTACTCTCTTCTAGTTTAAAGCCATTCTCCCTTGTCCTATCACTACTTGCTGCTGTAAACAATCCCTCTCCAGCTTTCTAGACTTCATTTGACTTCCTTAAGCATTAACACACACTCAGAAAAAGATCTGTCATCTCACTGTTATGCTACACAGATAGCCCAGGCTGGTGCATTAAATGCAATGATAGTTCCAGAGGAAAGCCATGGGAAAGAAGTAGGAAGTTCTTTTGAAGTCAGTTTATTCCTGAAGATGTGTTGAAAAGTCACCTGTAATGGTAGGAGCCTTGCAGCCAAAGTCCCAGGAGAGAAAGGGAAGTGCAATACCATTATTTCTATAGAGAATATTTACAGGGAACTCGGGTACCAGCAGATGTGAAGCTGAGATAACTTGTGTTTCTTGGAGGTTTAGGGTGAAAGATAAGTGAGAGCATTACTTAGTGTCCCAGTGCACACTTTGAGGGGACATCTTCAAATTCCTGGACACAATTTTCCATTCAGGAATTTTCAGAGAGGTCGTTTTCTGCTATGAGTTTATATAACCTGAAGGATGGATATACAGCTTTGCTGGGCAGTGTATGTAAACCCTCAAACTCCACGCAGCATCCAAGTAAAATAGCTTAAAATCTATAGTTTACCACTCTTTGACCTTCTTTTGCCTTCATATATGTCCACATGAACTTTGGATACCCGTTTGTTGTGGGTACTAAGCTATCATTTCAGGCACATTTACAGTGACCACAGTCTGCAGATTAAGGTCTCCTCAAGCCCTCCTCATAATCATGCTAACACTTTATACACCCTCACCAAAATGGCTAGCTGTGAACCAAAGCTAAGACTAAGTTTAAAAGGTTTTGAAGCAAGAGCCATTGTGCTAACTCCTTACATTTGTCCAAGGCAATCTACCTGCTTCCACATAGGAAAGTTTGTGAAGTGGTATTGCCCCTTGATACCTCTATATTAGATGTCCTTCTCCTCAAATATCACATACACAGCAGGTCCATTACAGTCATAGGTGGCATACACCACACCAGCCACATAAGGTTCATAGTCCTTCCAAGTCTGAACACTGTGAATGCAAAAATTCCCAAAGCAACCTCCAGCAATCTGTTTGGAAACACAAGTAACAGGACCATAACTGTTGCAACATCCCACCAAAGACAAGGCAGTATTTAATAGATTTAAATAATAGAGAAAAATATTGACTGTTACCACCAAGGCCACATAAAGGGCCACTCTGTAGTCATTACCACCTCTAAATAAGGGCTCTGGAAAGAGGGAAGATGGCTACAGGTTAGATTTTGCACTGCTCCCCTTTACACTCTATGAGGAATCACAGAGTGACATGACAGCCCACCTCAGAGGTTCCCCTCATCCAGCCTTCCATGGGAAAGGGAGCCTGGATGAGTCTATCTAATACCATGTTCAATTGCACCTTGAAAAACCCCCAGCAAAGGGGGATCTTCAGTTTTTCCTCATAGCACAGGTTCTCCAGCCCTTTGATCCACCATCACTTGGTGCTTGTATGCACCAAGAAGCACAGTAAAGGCAATGTCTGTCATCACAGATGTTCCATCAACTGAGATATACACATTTTAAAATTAAATGTAAGTAAACTGCCACCTCCTGTTGCCTGTGAAATTACTGAGGTGAGCTGTAAGTGCAACAGTGAAGCTTTGGCTTTTCTCCTCAAAATACATCTCTGTAGTCATCACTGCATGGATCTAGGGACTCTGTTCAGCATTGGGGTGTTCACAGGCTGAAAAGGTTCAGAGCAAAGTTGTTGAGCTGCAAGTTTTAACCACATAGATCCACCCACCCTTCTGAGAAGCTGGCCGAGGCTTCAGAACAGCACAAGGGTAAATGAAGGACTGCACGTGGGGGCCAGAAAGGCTCAGAATTGTCTGTGCCAAACTCTGATGTCAGTTCTTCATCCCTTTTAAAGACAGAACATTGTCCTTCAGCCTTGCACACCTTTTGGGGCAACCACAATGCTGAAGTCAGAGTTGGAGTATGTTGTAACAACAACATCCTGATTGCTGGTGCAGGGACAGTTTATAACCTAAAATCTTAAGCTTTTATAAAAACCCATCTGATTTGTTTTTACTGATGTTATACATAGAATCATAGAATCAGAGAATGGTCTGTGTTGGAAGGGACCCCATGGATCATAGAGCTCCAACCCCCCTGACACAGGCAGGGACACCAACCTCCAGGCCTGGAGCTACACAAGGTTGCCCAGGGCCCCCATCCAACCTGGCCTTGAACACCCCCAGGGACAGGGCACCCACCCGCTCTCTGGGCAGCCTGTTCCAGCACCTCACCACTCTCTCTGTAAAAAACTTCCCCCTAATATCTAATCTAAACCTTCCTTCCTTTAATTTTAATCCATTCCCCCTTGTCCTGCCATTATCTGCTCTTTTACAAAGTTGAATCCCCTCCTGTTTCTCTGCTCCCTTCAGGTACTGGAAGGTTGCAATGAGGTCCCC
>VZTU01008896.1:20701-38200 GCA_013400835.1 Zapornia atra
TTCACAGTTGACCAATCACTAAGTTTATATTTGTTAAAATATAATGTCCCCTTGGCTCAAAAAACCCCACAAACCCAAACCAAGCCAAACCAAAACAAAACAAAAACTCCCTTGATTTCAGGGATTTACTGCAGATATTAATTTTCCCCAATGTAATTAAATTCTGTGCAAGCTGTATTTTTTCTTCTTTGAATGCCAGGCATAGAGATTCAAATATGCTTTAATTGCAGAGCAGCTGTATCAGCTCTTTGTGCTTTCACAGCTTCTTTGTTCCTTCACAGCTTCATTTGGTCTGCTGTTTCTGCATGTGAGGCTTGAAAGTAAAAGCATAAATGAAGAAGTAAACAGAGGGCTATGCTCATAAATGAGTCTCACTCACAAGGGGGCTGCTCTGTTTATCTCCTCTGGATTCTTCCTCGAATATCTTTTTACTGGAAGGTGGGCAAATATGTAAGTAAAAGCCAAGATAAGGATCAGATGTTAAGCAGCTGAGGTAGGTAAGAAGAGGTGAAACACTTTCCTAGAAGAAGAAATCATACATCGAAGTGGAAGGTTGGGTGGGAAGGTGATTCAAAGACCACACATCTTGTTTCTGTACTTGTATTGACCTTTCATGTAAAAAGCCAAGAGACTGAAAACACTGTAAGAGAAGGGAGAGGCAGCACACTGGAGGAAATGAAAATCAGTTTGGTGCTACTATAAATCCTGTCAATTTCCTTTTATAGTGATATTAATTGCAAGATAATATTAATACAATTATTTATAGTGTTTTCTATATAATTAATAAGAATTCGAATAATATAAATATCATCATTATATTCATAGTGGTATTGTTAGTAAAGAAGTTTAACTATGAGTGCTAGTTAAGTCTATTTAACCTGAAATTAACCTACTTGATTTATTCAACAGGTTTCTCAGCTTATTTAAGACAATTTTTACTACTGCTGTAAGCAGCAGCCTCCCCTTGTCAAACCAACTGGACAGAAAGTGCCAGTTCCGTCACTGACATAACTCCAGTAAGCCAGATACCAATTCTGGGGGTGAAAAAGAGAACAAAAATCTAAAATAATTCACAAAATATCACAATTTTCTTCAAAACCTTTTATTTTTCTTCCCTGGAGATGGCAAAGGCGTGAATCTGAAACAGAAAAAAAACCCAAAAAGCTGGTGCAGGTAAATCACGTGGTAAGCAAACCACAAAACCAGCAACGTGGTGGAAATTGCATTCTGAGACAGACCCTTAATGACTCAGATATTCTGAATTCTCAAAAGGAAGTGGTTATTTCTGTATGTGGGGAAAAGGCTATCAGCTGTCACATGGCGCTTCACCATATCTGCACTCAGGCCTCTAGTAAAATCACCTATTATTGCCCCCCCAAAATTAAAATAAATAAAAGCATGAGGTTCTTTACATGTTTCTCTAGACTGGGAGCAGCAGAACAGAGCTGACACTTGCATCACGTGGCAGATTCTGGTTATTTGGGTTTGCTTTCAGCAGTGGGACTCTGAGCACAGGCAAAACCAGAGCTGCCCAAGGACAAGAATGGAAGCAAGATGCACGCTGCCAATTGTCATGAACCATTGCAGGCAATGGCAGTCAAAAGACACTGGTCACCAGTCTGGATCTCTAGCATGTAGTGTCTTTGTTAACTCTTAGCAGTTGCATCAACCAGGAATTTGACACAACTGAGGGTGTCCCTTCCTTATTCCTACCCAAATCCCCCTAGTCCTAAACTTAACCCTAATCTCAGCACTCCTGCAACAGTTATGTCTTCTGTGTCTGGCATTAGCCCTTAAGGTGAGGAAGTTCTGACTTTGAAGGGGAGGTGCTAGGTTCTCATGATGAGAGATTATTCTTCCCTCTGTTATTTAAATAGAAACAGGATCAATGGAAATAGCAATGGGACAGAGCTGACCTCCTTCAGTGGAACCTCCAGCCTTGTGGGTATCAGGTGTTAGAACTCATAGTTTTCACGTGGGTAGAGGACTTGCTGAATTCTCTCTTGCACATAGATGTGGAGAAGGAAAGCCCTGTGTTCAGTCCCCACCATCTAGAGATGCACTGGACTCTGAAGGAATCATAGAATCATAGAATGGTCTGGGTTGGAAGGGACCCCATGGATCATAGAGCTCCAACCCCCCTGACACAGGCAGGGACATCAACTTCCAGGCCTGGATCTACACAAGGTTGCCCAGGGCCCCATCCAACCTGGCCTTGAACACTTCCAGGGACGGGGCATCCACCACCTCTCTGGGCAGCCTGTTCCAGCACCTCACCACTCTTTCTGTAAAAAACTTCCCCCTAATATCTAATCTAACCCTTCCTTCCTTCAGCTTTAGTCCATTCCCCCTTGTCCTGCCATTATCTACCCTTTTAAAAAGTTGAATCCCCTCCTGCTTATAAGCTCCCTTCAGGGACTGGCAGGCTGCAATGAGGTCCCCCCGCAGCCTTCTCTTCTCCAGGCTGAACAAGCCCAGCTTCCTCAGCCTCTCTTTGTAGGGGAAAGCCACAGTAAGTTATAATGTTATCACAGAATTTTGTATGAGTCAAACATTTCACTTTAACCTCAAAGCCAAATGTCAAACCAACCATATTGCATTTTTATACATGGCTTTTTATAAGAACAGATAATAACCCATTAATTTCGTGTTTGTCCACTCTCAAGTCACATGAAACAACACCTTGGTAAATGATGTTGATTACCTTGGTAAACAACACCTTGGTGGGGCAGAGTGCACCCTCCTCTTGCTGATGGTACCAAACCAGAAGGGGTGGGTGATACTGGGAGGAGTGTCTGACATGCCAGAGGGTTGTGTTGCCATCCAGAGGGCACCTCAACCAGCTGGTGACAGGAAGATCACACAGTCCTGCACCTGGGAACAATGCCCTCAGGCACAACCACTATATGCTGGGGGACACCCAACTGGAAAGCAGCTCTGCAGTAAAGGAACTAGGGGTCCTGGTGGACCAGAAGTCCAGATACCAGATGGCAGATGATGTACTGGAAAGGAGCCCTTCCCATGTCAGGTATTCAGTGATTCTGTGAATGCACATGATACAGGACTCCAACACTCTGGATATGCTAATGAAGGATCATGCATGAGGTATTTGCACACTGATGTAGATGAAAGAACACCAGAAAGTAATAACTATTCATCAATTCATACTACATATGAAGCAATAGTAAAAGGACAGTAAGGTGATAAAGGAAGCATACAAGAACCATAAAACTGTAGAATTAAGTGTCCAAACTCCTTCTGGAACTTTATATATCAAAACTGCATTGGAGTATTTTGCTCCAATTTGTAAAATCTGCTGTTAAAATCCAGAACAAATAAATTATTTCAATGAACACTTACAAATACATAGCTCAGAATACAAGAAACTGTAGAGTCAGTTTCATAAGCAGAATAAATATAACCTCCATAATGCGATAGCACTTGTTAATTTTTAATACTTCATCAGATTTTTCCCTTCCAGTTTCATCTTCCAGAATATCCAGAGAAGGGTGTTCTCTCTGTTTTCCACTAGAAGCATTAGGTTTTCACTTGTGTTTGCAAAAAGCTGTGTCCAGTTCACTCTCTGAATGGCTTGATTTGCTCTTCTGTGAAGGAACTGACACTTCAATTTGATATTGTAGAATAAAACTCAAGGTTAAAACACATACTTGGGAAAATAAATGTTATCCACACCATAAAGATCTGAAAGGGGGAAGAGAAGACATTATATTCCCTTCTATTTTTTTTTTAATGTTCCTTTAAAGAGCAACAAGACAGTTCAAAACCATTAAACACAAAGAGTGGAAAAAAAGCCACTATCTTGTTTGACTGGCAATCAAACAATTATTTTAAGAAGGATGTGCCCAAACAAACCTCTCCCTTTTCTATAGCACAAGATCTTCTTGGATAAATGGAACAGTAAATAATGACAACAGTCCAGTACTGCAGTGAAAGTGAAGTATAAACAAATCAAAGTGTAAAAGCTGCAGCTTTTCACCTTGAAAAGGTTACCTTTATCACTGTGTGAATAGCACCACATCTGAACACGGCTGGACAGAAAACTTTTAGCATGCCCTGAATACAAAGAATATGAATTCTCTCATCAGGGAGACACAGTGGCATTCTTCTGGAAGATAAGCATAAGAAAACAAAAACATATATAAAATTACTGAGGTTTTCACTGAAACATAACACTTTTGTTCAATGGTGTAATAGTTGATATATGAAGGCTAAGTACATCATCAAGGCTTTGAGCTTTCACTGAGAATTACAAAGCTGATGTAAAAGCATTCCCAAATAAAGGAATGAGCTAACACAGTAGCTTCAGTGACAGCATCCTTTAAAACCACAGATGAACAGGTGGGATGAGGTTCGGCCAGACAAATGTCAGAAGGTCGGTGGAAAAAAATAAGTATTATAAACCTAGTGCCTTAACACAGGTCTCTGCCAACACACCTTCTAAACAAGGCAGCTTCTCATGCCTCACCCATCTTATTCCTGATCCCATCTCTCTCAGCAGTGTTACACACACTGGGGCAGAGAAAGGATCGAGCTAAGAAGTTGACAAGGTTTGAGCTTGCACTTTTGGCCAGTGCTGAGCTGTGCCACACAGGCAGAAGCAGACTGTTCAGGTTTCTCAATGTGGTACTGCTGCTTTGCATAGGAGCTCATCTTCTCAGCAGTAAAAACAGAAATACACTGCAGCCAATGGTGCAGCAATATTAACACCTATTCACAACACAGCCAAGATGTGAAACAGACACAGAATGTGCCTCTTCCTCTGGTATAGGGTGATTTTCCCTGAGTGAGCATGCTTAAAAAGACTCTTCAGGTGTATCTTGTAATATATATTAAATAATATCAGCAATTTATTAATTTTTAATCTTCCCACTTTTCACATTGATTAAACATATAATTTCTTCTATAACACCAGAATTAGGCTTTGACTGCAAAACCAGAAAATTATTTTGACATGAATCAACCAAGGTATATATAAAATCTTCTTTGTGCATGCTAATAGTAGTGCATTGATTTAAATCAGTTTATCCAGTCTCCACTTTCTCCTTCTCAGTTACCTCCTTCTTATGTACTTTCTCAGACCTGTGCTCAGAATGCACTCATTGCTTTTTCTTTCCAAGTTTCAGCTGATCTGAAATTCCAAAATACTGAATACTTTATTTTTGCAGGCCACTGTTAGAATTCCTTGCATCATTATGAGAAATACCTGATGAATGGATGCTTAATTTTTTTCTTCTGGGCAAGACAGTAAGACTCAGAAGGATGTGACTATTCTTCAAAGTAGTTTCTCCAAAACTCCAGGACACATGGGTTTCTTTCCTTTTCTGATACACCTAAACCCATCATTATTCAAGTCTTCTCACATGTGGGTTTTAGGGAACCATTTGTACATCTTTTCTTTCAGACAGTACTCTGGGCTGTTCCAATCTCTGCTCTCACGACCTTCTCTTCCTTTGTTTCAGTGTAAATGTCAGCCAGTTTGACCTGTGTGAAGAAATACTCATGGCACATTACCAGGCTTTCTGTAGTCTTTCAATGAGAGACACACTGATCTAAATTTAAAAAAACCAAAACAACCCAACTGCATAATTATACATGCAGAGGGCATATGCAATTGTGTAAGATACATTCTCTCTTAACTATGAGCCAAATCATAGGTGGTTTTCACTACAGCAAACAGAAGAGGAGGTAGTGGATCAGACCCCCTGTGAACACACAATTCTGAAACCAGGTTATGTAAGGCTGGGGGCTAAATGCCATTTTTATCTATACTGAGTGGAAATCTGGAAAGTTTGGAAAGGTTTCCTAAAACACGTAGATGCTCTGACATTCTGCTGCACTCTTGAGTCAGAAAGAAAACCTGTCTCTTTGAAATACTCTGAGAATGAAAATTCAAGGAGAGCAAGCCTGGGACTGATCAAACACTTTTGTTCTGACAACACACTGTATTTCCTACACAGTATGAAAATCAAACTATTTTGGGAGAATACCAACATTTCTTTCCAAAAGCAGCAGAATCCTGAGCAGTCAAATCCAGGGCAAGTCCGTATCCATCCTTGGTTACAGAGAAGAGAGCTGTGAAAGTGCTCCAGAAGAATTTGAAAGGGTTTAATGCCAACCATTTTGCTTAACTTTGATGTTCCACTGAAATGACACTTTCAAATCGGATGGGTCTGTACTGGGACACTGTTAGCAGACTTTTTTCCTTATCTAAAAAAGATGCTAAGGAACAACACATCTTACCTGTGTCTCTTCATCTTCTGTTTCTATTTGTGGGGAGAAACACACAGTTCTAGGAAGAGATTCTGAAAAGATTGCTAAGAATAGGTTAAAAAAAAAAAAATCTTTAAAATGCTGAGACAACCTAGAAACTTGTTTAAATGGAAAC
Source organism: Zapornia atra (assembly GCA_013400835.1). Classification (NCBI taxonomy): domain Eukaryota; kingdom Metazoa; phylum Chordata; class Aves; order Gruiformes; family Rallidae; genus Zapornia; species Zapornia atra. The sequence goes on from VZTU01008896.1 coordinate 27,108, forward strand.
ATCTACAGTTTTATCCCACAACAAGTACATGGTTGGGGCAAGCTGTTTCTTCATACCCAATTTGGCATTACCCCATATGAGTTTCCAACATGCATTACCATTAATTTTATCTTTTTATCTCTGGCTGAATTGAGTATATACAGAGTGGGGTGACATTTCAAACCAATAGACCTGGGGAAGATAATGCTGTACACTCCTTATTGGTTTGCATATGTGTAAATAAAGTATTGGCTACAACTCTGAAAAAATAAAGAGTATTTTAAAAGTAAGACTTGAAAAGTGCAGGCAGCTTTTAGAAGTAATTATTATGCTCATATTATTTTGTATTAGCTCATATCTAAAACTCATATATCCCTGTTTGCTTTCTGAAAAATAATATATAGAGAGTATTACAAGAATTATGTTTTGACCATGTATTTGATTTATACATTGAGTTCTAAATAAGAGGAACTAAATTATTTTAAGAATGTCAGCATTTAATCCCATCTAACCCACTCCAAGCAAACGGCAACAAAGAGTCACCTATCCCACATGCAGGGGTTTGCCCCCAAAGTACACGTACCTCAGGATGATCAATTCTGCTATGTGTGTGGGAACACTTAGTACATCCTAGCCAGCAGTCTGTTTACTCTATAACTCCAGGCCAAATTCTAATATCATTACAGAAAAGCATTTTCTTGAGGACCTGCATAAATTTTAACCCAGACAAGAAGCCAGTGTGAGTCATTCATTGATTCAAAACTATTAGTGCTCAGTCCCTGATCACTGCTGCTACCCAACAGGCAATAACAGATTTGACATGGCCAGTTCTACTTCTGTGACCGGCATGGCAGAGCACGCTGCAGCCACCAAAGTAACTGGCATTTTCTGTTGCAAAGCTTTTAACAATTTCTAGTGGTCAGAAATAATTTGCAAATATACAGCCCTCCAGTCTTGCAATTTAACAGAACCCACACTCTGTAATTTATCCAAAACCTCATGGATGCTAGGCTCTATTTGTATGGAGTTCGTATATACTAGGAGCTCCTTTAGGAGTTTACATGGGAGCTGGTATACACTAAGGTGTATTTCCTCAATGTGTTGTAATGACTGATCGCTTTTATAAATTACTTTTGTAAATTTATTGTTTAAAAAACCCTGTAATCTGTAACTCCCAGGCATTCTCACCTCTTGATGGTGATGGAAAAAGGCTGGCTTGTTGGAGAAAGCTGTGCTTCGGAAATGAATGGCGTTGCACCCCTCTGCTATTCCGGAAGACTTTGCCTGTCCTCTAGCAGTATGGCTGATGAAACCTTTTATCAGATTAGAAAAGAATTAACTGGCACAAAAGGGGATGCAGAATGATAGAGGGGTATGCTCTTGGGAAACTGATTGAGTAAACAGCAAGTCTAATCAGGAGTCTGGAGGCAGCAAGCAACGCCTGCTGTGAATTACAAAACACACAATCAGCCCCTCACATCACCTGAAAAGCAAAGGAGAAAACTTTGCAGGGCTGAGAAGATGCATTAAGTGGCAGTTCTTCTCTCCTTTTCTGCCAGGGGCATGGCTATGTACCTTATTTGGAAAATAAGCATGGTGTTTCCTATGGTGTCAGAGTTACACTGCGCTCGGCACTTATGGCATTTGTTTTCTATGATGATTTTTCATAGAGTTAGGATACCTAACAGGCTGTTGTGACTGAGGCAAGATTCCAGTGAGGAAAACAGTGGAAAATGACTGCATGGACCATAAGCACCTGCTGGGATGGTAATCCTTCTGCTCCCAACCCTGGTAATGTGTGGTTAGCATAACTACTGCCATTTTTTGAGGCAAGCAGGCATTTATGAGGCCACAGACAAGTTACGACTGAGCAGGTCATGTATTTGATCCCTTCCCCTTGTCATCAGGCCCTGAAGGTCCTGGGAAGCAAGGGGACAAACCAAACCGATTTCTCCTTCCCCTCCTCAAGGTTCCCAGGCACCCAGCTGGTTACTCCCCCCATACCATCCTTGAAGATCCCAGGCACCCAGCCAGCCCGGAGCTGTTGATGGCCCCAGCATGGGAGGGGGAGGTGTAACTGCACTAACACAGTCCATGAAATCAGCTGTATTATCCACTTACAGGCTGGGCTGCATCAAGTCTGCTTTTGCCACTCTAATCATAAATCCTGTGCTTTACCTGTCCTAATATTCTGCTAAGGAAATAAAGCTTTAATTGTAACTACAACTACTAAGTGCTGCCAGCATTCTGCCAAGGATCCCTAAAAGAACCTGTCTGTCCCCTCAGTGATGAGGATACTGAGTGAGAAGATACACCTTCTCAGTATCTCCATCAACCACCCAGTGTCTCTTTTCTTGGCTAGGAGTCTCCATTTTGTCACTGTAAATGACATCCCTGCCCAGCACTGTGGTTACTGAGATGCTTTCCTTCACGATCTTTCTACCCATTTCTTTCTCCTTTCGCTCTATTCCATCTCTGACTTCAGAAATACACTGAATTGCTGAGCCAAATTTCCACATTCCTGTAAGTTTTCAGTAGTGCTATTAGCCTTCTCCTATGCTGTCACCTGCCTTTTTAAAACCAGCCAGTGAGAAGCAGTTAACATCATGAACTGAACACTAAGGTGTTAGTCTGCAATATTAAATATCCATAGCAATAAACACTTAGGAGAATGTTAGCACAACTTGTGTCATCCCAGAACCTCTTAGAGGTTGTTTTCAGGGGTTTTTTTTTTGCCTGTTGTGTTTTGTTTTCTTTAAATACTGGAGGTACATCTCTTTCTACCTCCAGTCCCATGTATTTCAAAAGCATGCCGTGGAAACACCCTAACTAGGACACATTTGATTAGAGATGTGCTGATCTTTGATTCAAATAAGGAAAACACAAAGGTGGCACAGGTCTTAGGGGCTGTCTTTGAATTTAAAAAAAATAATTAGAGTGTTCCACAGAGTCAAGTGTAGTTTTGAGGTTGGTGTAATTCATTGTTCTACAGGATTCTAGATGTTGAGAGTTATTTTGCTAATCCAGGCAATGAAACAGCAAAAGAAAGAATATCTCTCTGTGAAAGCTAAAGGAGGCAATACAAAAAGTACAAGCAAAGGCAGAAAGATAAAATTAGGAAGACAATGGCTCGCATTTCCCCTTTTCTCTCTCTGTTGGCACTTCCCAATGTGTTGACAGGTTTCATGACACAGCTGATCAACCCTGCTTTCAGGCACGGGTCTGCCCTGGCCCTCCATATGAATTGCTGTCACTCAAAAGGGGTTGCCAGAAGGCACACTCACATTATTTAGGAAGGACAAATGGAGACAGGCATTTCCTACAGCTCTAACACAAAGTTTTTGCAGACTAAAATATGGTTTCTTGCACCCTGTGTCTGGCTTAAAGTGTGTGCTACCATCATTGCCACTTTTCGATGAGTTTCAGCAATTTAAGAGCTTAAGCAGTTGGCAACTTGCAAACTACTCCATGTGACACAACACCAATATCAAGTTTTCCTACTGCTGCGATGTTTTTTTAGCAAGCTGAAGAAACACAGATTGGAATTTCTGTTTACTAAAATAGACCAGATTTGATGTTAATAAAAAGTAACTTACCAAGATTTTAGTGATTTTTTTTTTTTTGGCTATGCTACAGCAATTAATTGAAGCGATTCCTTCCATGAATAAAAATATGCATGTACCACATAAGTAATAGTATCTATAGCATTCAATAAACCTCATAAGGCAATGCTTTTTAACTCTGCTTTCAAGATTATGTGATCATGCTGTGTGTGTGTGTGTAAACGTCTGAGTCCTCCAAGAGCTTTTGAACCTAATGGCCCAATGTTGACCCAGGCTTTACCAGGGCTCTGAAGTAACTACTTTTCCTAAAACTACTTAAGTTTTAGGAAAATTAAGGCAAGATGAACAGATTCCCCTCGAAAGGGCTTAAGTGGGCACATGGCTTTCAATGAGATCACCCTCAGGTGGCTGAGAACCAGCTACATCCTTGTGCTTTCTTCTCCTGGAGCAGTATTTAGAGGATGTGGTGATGATGTGGGAAGATGCAGGAGGCACAGATGCATAAAAATGTACAGCACAGATTTGTAAGAAATTGCTGCTTAAGGAATTGCCTGAATGTTTTCAACTTTCTTGCTGGCACTCTACTTTCACTGTAGAACTGCAGAGCAATTCACCTGGGACCTTGGTTCTCTGCTTGTCACCACACTCCTCTCAAATATGCCACATTTTCTGTACCTGATAGGTATGATCTGCTTTTATTTCTTCCAAGATTCTGATACAATCCGTTATCTTACCTTAGGTGGAGAGGTATGGTAAAGGTCTAACTAAAATAGTGTATTTTCTAGCTGTGCTGATATCAAAACAGTGGGATAGGAAAAGATAGAACTTGACCAAAGCCTGACATTCAGCCAAGGAGGTCATGTCAGGCATTCATATTGTCCAGGTACTCAATCCCCTGGGAAAGAGAGGTGATACCAACAGCTGGATCAGCTGGCTGAAAAAGCAAAGTGTTTGGAACGGTGAGAAAGCAGAGCAGGAAGGTAAATGCAGAACTGCTAGAAAGTTTGCCACAGATGCAACTAAACAAATTTATGTCAATGCAAATAACGTTTCATTCCCACAAGAACAAATTCTCCAGAGGAAATTCAAGCTACAGAAATGTGAGCTATGCTTAAGCTGTAGACTGGAACAGTGTAATGGGTACTGCCGTAAATCTTTCAGATACACAAGCCCATGACTTTTTCAATTAGTATCTGCTTTAACTTGAGTCATGGAATTACCAGGCATTTAAAGGCAAGAAAATTAAGGGTAGGAGGTTAACAGTAAAAGGTCCATACACAAAAACTCTAGAGCACAAATGTTAAGAAGTATGCTTTGCCAGTGAGAAGAGACACTTTGTTTTCTTGTGCAGGCGTAACGTCGGCCAATTTGTCACTATAGAAAAATCCCTTCCTACAGGGAAAAACAGATCGTAAATGAAGGAGCAGTAGGTTTGAAACCCTACACAGATATGCACCGGTGAAGACTTGGTCCCATTGCCAGCTCTGATTCCATTAGAAAGGTAACTTCAACCTCGTCTGAAATCTGCTGATCTGACTTTACTCCTCTTGGAACTGCTGATTATCATCTTGCATGAATTTCACTAGAAGCCAGAACCTGTTGCTCCCTAGAGAGAGGATAGCTTCTGATTTACTGCAGCTCTCTTGAAAATAGGCTGGAGCTTGTCTCAAAAGCCCCCAAGGGAAAAACCGCCTGTCCCTGACCTTCTGTATCAGAGAGACAGCAAGTGCCCACTGCATACTCTGATAACCCTCCACTATCCACCAGATGCAGAGATATCTTTAGCTCACAGCACTTTTTCAAGGCAGCTCCTTTCACAAACTCCTTCTAACCATGTACACTGCAACTTCTCATTAGTTGGAACAGAAGGATACCAGCATTTGGCCAATCCTAATTTTTCTATTTACAATGTTAGATAATTCTCCTCATGTAGCTGATGTTGATGCAGGTGACATGTTGATGCAATGTTTGAAACTCCCATCTTCCTAATCATCAGGAACACCATGTTGAAGTGTGCAGGTCAGACTTCTACCCCTTTTAAAGGAATTAGGGTCGGCAGTGATTTCACTATTACTGTTTGATTCTGGGATGACACTTAATACCTCTTAGTATCTGATCCACAATTTGTTAAAATCCAGTAAATACTGTGTAATTATGGTGAGGTTACTCTGGAATGAGATACACTACACTTTACATCTATGGACTGCCTATGCTCCTACTCCTAGTAGTTTCTTACTGTGGAACTGATTTCGAAGGCAACAACAGAAATACAACTAGCTTAAGCAATGTACTTTCATACAAGGAAATACTCTCATAAACAATAAATAGTATAGCAATGGAAGGAGTGGTAAGTGGGCTATTTGAAAAGTTTACATTGAGATTAACAAGTTACAAGGTCAAGAAGTTTTAGAGTCTGGGCAATTACATAACATAAACCACAGCACTTCCCCCATTACTTTGTTTTCAGTTTGATTAATACACTCTGTCTGAAACAAGTCCTCATATCCAATAGAAAAATCAGCTAAGAATTGGTGTTAACATACTGGATTCTAACATTTTGTTTCTTCTTTTGAATTTAGAAACATTTTTTAATTGAAAAATTCATCTTAGGATGGAAGACATACAGGAACTAGGATGGAAGTAGAAAAGGACATCTAACTATCCCAGTCTAATACTTGAAGGAACTTGTTTCATGAGAGAATATACATACTCATAAGGAAACAGGAAGCTTCATATTCAGAGTGGATACTTCAGATGTGTAAATATGACCTCAGAGACAGTTACCAATTTTGCAAATGTATTTTATATGCCTGACTGACATGCAAATCGTTGTTTCTCTACAGCTGGTAAGTGTACATACAAGTTTTGTTGGCACTGTGTGAGCAGCCTTTTTAAAAAATCGCTGGCTTTTATGCAGATCTGATGTCCATGAAATTAGATCTGGCTACACCTTGGCTCAACTCACCTCTGTTACATGAAGCACTACTCCCTTCCCTGACTTTTCAGGTTTTAATGATGTAATTCATGAAGATGCTAATTTAAAAATACATCTCAAAAGGAGTTATTATTTTCCAGTAACTGGAAACAAGTGAGATTTTAAAATTAATAAATAAATGATTTCCATTTTTTGTATTTTGTGAGCTCCACTATAAAAATATTCTTTGGAAAGGCCAATATATGGCTGTTATGTACATTACAGCTACATCTAGAACTACTGTGTTTCAATTTTATGCTTGAATTTTTCTATTAAGCAAGGATATAAATTTCTACTGTCAATGCAGAACACAAGCCTGCTGAATAATACATATATTACAGTATTTTGTTGATTTTTATATGATATGCATATAATTTCATTTATAGCAACACCTGTTAGCTATGTCTGACAGAAATACCCTTTATTTAAACACAAGGTATAGGTAGGTGGCTTATATTCAGTCACGACAACTAATAACCTCAAACTGAGGGAAATTATTTTATTGAAACTAATGAGAGTGATACATTCCTCAACAGTGTGATTAAACTGTTCATTTAAAAGCGCAGGGTAAACAGCATGAAAAATTGCTCAGGCTTGAAATGAGGGTCCTCCACACAACAGTGGGGATTATCTTCCACAGGTTACCTCACAGGTCTCGGAGGAAGTGTTGTAGGCATCACGAGCATGCTCACATTTTCCTGTTTGCTCATTCTTATCAGGCTTTTATCCTTTCCCTATCTCCTGTAAAAGCACCTATACAAACATCCAAAGGATACCTAGACAGCTGAAAAAATACAAAGATGTTTGTTAATGTGTAAAATCTTTGTCCATCAATGGTTTTGCTGCAAAAACCTAAGGCCATTCTTTGCTGAGAAATCTTATCAACTTAGTTGTAATCAACTATGCAGTGAAAATTATTACATGCAAAATACTTTCAAATTCAAAATGGAAAAAAAAAAAAGTTGTTTGTCCTTTGTAACTCAGGTTTTTTTGTTTCCTTTCATGGAAAAACCCCCCTCAGTAACTAATCAGCTTCCAAAAATGAGGGTAGTTTTAGCATTGCTTAAAAGATAGCTGTTCAGTACACCTGTAGATGGAGTCACTCAATACTTACAGGGTCAGGGGAGAATCTATACTTGTTTTACTTGAAGGCGTAAATTATAAATACAGACAGATACAGACTGGTTTCTCTCACATTTAAACATAGGCAATAATATAGAATTTAGATTTAAGGGCCACAGTCTTTAAGTCAGGCTGACAGAGCATTCATGCAGCACTTGCTCCTGCGCTACTGAAGTTAAAGGGGTTTTCTGCCAAAGCCTTTCAGGGTTATAAACCCCAGCTCTCAGAAAAGAGCTAAAATGCTGGTGCTGCTTATTTATTACATGCTAAAAACACAGCAGATCTGTCAGAGAAGATACTGATAATGGGAAAGACATGTAAAGAAAATCATATATAGACAATCACAAGCAGTTTTTCAGAGAAAATAAATGTTCTTAAGTGTGGGTTGTTTTTTTTTTTAATTTTCTTTTTTCCCTCCTGGTTTGCTATTATGACTTAACACTTGCAACATTTCTTTTGGAAAAATACACCACGTGGATGGCTGGTCTATTTTCTGGGCCCCATGTCCACTTACACGCTTGCAGTTGCTGCTCTATTTCGGGTAGAACATGCAGCTGCCATGCAGAACTATATGAGGGCTACAATAAATCTGGGGATGGACTTTTTAGAAGGGCATGTAGCAACAGGACAAGGGGGAACGGGTTTAAATTGGAAGAGGGTAGATTTAGATTGGATATTAGGAAGAAATTCTTCACTATGGGGGTGGTGAGGCACTGGAACAGGGTGCCCAGGGAAGTGGTGGATGGCCCCTCCCTGGAGGTGTTCAAGGCATGGATGGGGCCTTGAGCAGCCTGGTCTAGTGAGAGGTGTCCCTGCCCACAGCAGGGGTGTGGAGCATGATGGTCTTTAAGATCCCTTTCAGCCCAAACCATTTTGTGATTGTATGAAAAGCAAACTCCCACCTGCCCCATGTGTGCTCAGATAATACACCACCACCTCTGTGACTGAAACTTACCTCGTAATCATTTCTTTCATCTGTAACACACCTAAAGTTTATAGGTGTCAATTCCTTGGGAACGCCAGATATGTGACCTGCAGTTTGCGTTGCACCAACTGATCAGTGTCACATCAGTCGTTAGTGTAGTTGTTGAATTTTCAGCCTGGTCTGCAAATGAAAACACAACACTGACCATTCCAAGTTAGTACTGATGCAGGGCTGTGTAAGACAACGACCACACTGTGCGATGCTCTGAGAACAAGCCAGCACAGGTGTACCTGGATTTGAATATGAAATATGAAATGCCATGAAATATTTGCCTGAAATAACCACGCTGATCTGTAAAGCCCACTGCTTTGACAGTACATTTTGCCAGACACAAGCTGGCAGATACCGCAATGTAACAATCGCAACTAGAAAAAACAAATGCAAGAACCAGTGAAATTCTATTATCTGTGCCTTTTAAAAAAAACCAAACATCTACTGCAGGAGGTTTATGTGAAGTGTTAAGAGCACCAGCCTAAGCTCAGCAGGTGAAACGGACCCGGAAGTCAAACCACAGTGGCTTTTCTACAAACCAAAATCCTGCAACGTCTTAGTAAGTCGCAGCAAAGTGCATCAGTGAATGTGCATTTTCTCAGACACACACAGAAATGACAGAAAAGTACCCAGCCACAAGAAAACAGAGAAGGTAGAACACTTTGAGTGTTCTGATGCACCGCTCCACTGGTTTTGCTCATTTTTTTCACACTCCGTTATGCTATGTATACTTACAGTAGCATTAGCCCTTCACAGGCACATTTTCATAGGATTTGGTTAGGACTTGTGAGAGAAAAAAAAGGTTGTCTGCATTGCACTGTAGAAAGTCTGAGAGAAGAAAAACCTGGGCACTGACCTATCAGGCAAAAGGCAGCATCAAAGAAAGCTTCTGACTCCCTGCTAGCAAAGGCCAAGGTGTGACCAGGAGGCTGTGCGATGCTTCCACATTGGAGGCGTATGTTCTTTTGCTTGAAATGATTGTTTCTGAATAATTCACTTGCTGATATTCTATACAGCCTAAGATGAGTATTCATTCAGGTGAATACAGCGTGTTTCCATTGGCAGGTCACAAAACACTAAATACAAAGACAGCAAATGGTCAAAAATTAACAATTTCAGTGTGAGACTGAAAAATGTAGTACAAAATCCACGAAGTTTTGAAAAGGCATTGGCAATGTGGTAGTAATTAGAATAAAATGTATACAGACATCAGAGTATTACACTCAAAGAAATAGTTTTTCTTAAAAAAGTCAACAGTGAAGCAATTACTCTTTGATTAAAGCAGCAGGCTTTGCACAACAGTTAAATGGTATGGCACAGAAAACTGCAATGGAACAGGTTCTGAGCAAATCTGTTCAGGATGTACAAATAACAGAGGCAGGAAAAGTATTTCCATCACTGTTCATGACTGGGTTGAAATATGGCCGTGGTCAGATCAGCAAGGAATAAGATTTGCCAGAAGATTTTGAGCCTCAGTTGTTCTAATTAACATGGGACTCCAAACTCAAAAGATGTGTTGTGCTGAGGCCAAGTTAAGAAACTGCAACATCAATTCTTTTCTGAAAGGAAGAAGATGTGCTGCATGCACTACGGGCTCATAAGAAGGGACTGAAACACCACATGTCTATTTACNNNCTGAAACACCACATGTCTATTTACATCAGCAAACCCAAGAAATATGCAAAACTAGAGGGGGGAAAGAAAGACTTCCAGATGCAGCCTGATGTGAGACAAGCAAAAACCTATGCTTCTGTGTAATAATGCTGTTCTAGGACTGAAAAGAGAAAGTGAATAATTACAGGCAACTATACAAAAGCTTTACAGGATATTTTGGAAGGCTAAGAAAAGAAACCAAAAGAATACTGTCACATACTAACAAAAATTATTACCTCAAAGTAGTTGTTCGTATAGATTTCTGCATCTGCTTAAGAGACAAAAATAAAGGTTGTGATTCAGTAGGATTCAGTAGTAATTTTTTCACGAATTTTAGTTGTATACATACTGACTCTTAAGATAGGGTGCAATTTCTATTAGTATGGTCTCACTGTCTTTTTTTGGGGATTATTTAATCTCCAGATTCGACATTTATTTGAAAGCATATCAAACTACATAAGAACAAAATGAGTAGGGACTAAAGGTTATGGAAGAGTTTGGAGTTTGAGAGACGTAATTTCTCAAGTGGCAAAAATGTCCTTGTAAATCACTAATAATCAGGGGGTCATTAAACCAAAATAACATCTGAAAAATGTTGACCTTTTAAAACTAAGGGAAAGATTTTATAAACAGCTTATCATTTATGATCTATTCAGAGATTCTATACAAACAAAACACTCAGTGCAAACAAAGGTTACTAATTTGTTCCATGAACTTTGGATAATTGACAGCACTGACTCAAATTTGCAGACAGCAGTAATGGCCATTCCACGATTAGCATATGACAATCACTCTGGAAACACAGCCAGCTTTCTTCCATAAAAAT
>VZTU01008897.1:22028-56330 GCA_013400835.1 Zapornia atra
CGCGTCCCCCCGGGGCTGGAGAGGGGACTGGGTTAACAGCCGGTGGGAAGGGAGCAGGGCGAGCCGGTCCTCCCTCCCCAGGGGATGGGGAGCAGAGGGGATGGGGTAGCGCAGGGTGCGGGGCCCTCCCTGGGGATGTGGTACCCCTGGGGTCTGGGTGTAAGGACCAGGGACCGGCCCTGACCCAGGGGATGCCCAGAGCTGAGACTCAAGGCTGGGGGTGCAGTCTTTCCCCCCACTAGGGATGCACAGGCTGTGGAGTGTATTTGGGGGGGGGGGGCGGGGTGTCCGGCCTCGGGGTCGAAGGTCAGCAGTGAGATGCTCCTCGGTTCTCCCCCCCCTCGCCCCGTCTGTGCCCCTTTGCACAGGGTCGAGCCAGGCTGAACCCCTAGCCTGTGCCTGCTGCAGGGGCAGCGGGGGGATAGGCTGAATCTCTGGCTGCAGAATAGGGGGGCTTCACTGCAGACCCATCCTGCAGCCCCCCAGTTTCCCTTTTCACCAATATAGCACTGCTGGTCTTCAGAGCATCCTCAGTGGACGGGCGGCATGGGAGTGTGTGGGCTGGAGGGTTTGTTGTGCTTGGCAGAACAGCTCGGCTGGGACCAGGCAGCTCTCGATCTGGTGGCGGCTGCATTGGATCCATCAGGATTGCAGCCCACCAGCCAGGCTGGGAGAAAGCATGTGCTCGGGCCAGCCTGGCATGGTGATGCCCAGGGGAACCTACCCCAATGCTCCTAAGAAGGCCTTTTTTGCATGTCCTGGGACCTTACGGGTTGTTTCTCTACAAGCAGCATGTTAGGTAGGGGGAGAAGACTGCTGGCAGGGAGGAAGGGGCTTGCCCAGGTGTCCTTCTTGCCTCGGAGGGCTCTGTGATGTGGCACTGGAGCAGGCTGCATGTTGCAGGCCAGGGCTGTGTGCTGTGACAAACCCCAGAGAGGAAGGATGCAGCTGCGAGTACGGGGTCGGTGGGTGCAGGCAGCCCCGGGGGCCTGTGTGTGGGGAGAGGGGTGAAAGGAGGGCGGGAGGAAAGTCCTGCGGGGTCGGTGTTACTGCTCAGGAAGGGCTTATTGAGGCTTCTCTGAAGGCCTGCTGATGCTCTGGGGGAGGCTCGGGTCCCCTTCTCTGACCCGAGGTGCTCCAAAGGGCTGCTGCAGCATGGTTCACTGCCCAGGCCCAGAAGTGTCCTGCCTGTAGCAGGCAGAGCTGTGCAGCTGGCGCTGAAGCGCTGAAGCGTGCTACCGGCACAGCCAGAGGAACAGCAGTTAGATGGTGAATCCAAGTGATGGCCGCATTAAGCGCTTTGTGTGCTTGGTTTGTGGTAGCCCCTGTGTCCCTGCCTTCGTTGGTGCTGTCTAGAGGGGCTGCAGGCATGGGGCTGCCCCACACCCTCGCTCCCAGGGCACGCAGACCTCACACGGCCGATGTAGATGGTGCGTGGCAGCAGCCGGCCCTGTCCCTGCTCTTGGGAAGCACCCATGTGCCCAGGGCAGAGGCGAGGCTGAGCTGGTCACTCTGGTTTCAGAGCCAGGCTGGGGGCCTTGCTGGTTGTCACCCACCTCTTCCAACCACGGGCAAGATGTGAAACGCCTGAGGAATGTTTTGTTCCCTTCCTGCTGTGAGACTTGTTGGTAGAGGGTGGGTCATGCCGAACCAGGAGCAGGCACTGGGATGAGCCACAGGTAATGCCTGCCCTCGGGAAGCGTTTGTCTGTCCTGCTGGGCACGTGGGACCCAGCAAATGCTCCCTGCCTCTGGGATCCTGGGCGTGCTTTGGGGATACAGGCATACAATGCATCCACGTTAGGTGTTTGGTATCTAATTACCCAGGAGTATTTTGCAGCACCCTTGCTCAGGCTCGTTTTTCCACCTGGTAGGTTTAACCAGAGAGCGAAGGTACAGGAATATCTTCCCAATGCTTATTATGAAACGATTAACTTGGGGCGTTCTGTGGCCTTTTCTCATTTCCACGCTCCACAGCAAGCTCTTAAAACCAGGCTGCCAAAAATACTGGTGTGAAACCGTTCCAGTCTTCAGCTCCAAGCGGAGGGTGCTGCAGGGAGGAGGAAGGACCAGACTGCAGGAGAGAAGTTCATGGCAGCCCCAGCCTCTCCCACAGAGATGCTGAGTCAGGGCAGATGTGATGCCCTGTTTCAGCAATTCAGGTTTTGATGCCCAAAATTGTGGTGCTCTGGACAGGTGGAAGTTGAAGGGGGAGTTGGTGGTGGGGTTGCAACAGAAATGTCCTGGTGCTCTGGATGCTCTTTGTTGTTCCAGATGGAGTATAATTCCTCATTGTCCAAATTCATGGGCTGGTAATGCTGTAACTTGTGCTGTCGAGGGACCCTGATGAGGGTGCGTCGTTGCCCAGGGACCCAGGATGCTCTGGCCACGTTTAAACATCGCTTCAGCAAACAAAGCCCAGGATGAGTCATGTCAGAGGAGGGCTTGGTATGGCTGGAGCGAGTGGTTTACTTGGTACTTGGGCTCACACCACAAGTAGCCTGTGTGTTCCTGAATGGCCTCCAGCTCGCCTGGGGAGAGGCCGAGTCCTAGACAGAGTCTGGTATGGACCCAGTGACAGAAGGAAGCCCACAGCGTGGCTTCTTGTGGTGGTGGGGCACCCAAGAGGGCCTTCCAGCCCTGTGTGTGCCTGGCATGTGCTTGTCTTAGAGACACTCTTTTGGAGCCAGGCTTTTGGAGCCAGGCATTGCCATCTCGTACCTGCTCTGCCCACTGCAGAGCTCCGCAGTGCTTCCTGAGTTATCTGCCTGCCCTTCAGCCTGGGTCTCTGGGACTCCAAACTACTTGTGGTTGCTACCCATTGACCAGGCAGCGTGGGGTTAGGCTGTTAGCCCTGCTCTGGCATTTGGGTGAGGGGAAGCCCTTGTTTTTCCATGGGGAAACACAGCTGGGCTGTGCCAGTCAGTACGGCTGATGACCAGCCAAACGTTGAGTGTCACAGGTTGAGGGTGGAGGTGCAGGATGTGGCTCTGTGGCAGGAACACGCTTTCCGCGCACCCCGAGAAGCCCCATCTATAACCAGCCAGAAGAACCAGCTGGGCTCTGCTCTCAGCATGCTCCTAATGAGCTTAGAGGGGGAGATGTGCAAACTGTCCTGCATACGCTGCGTCCTCCTGGTGTTAAATTCCCGGCGGTTCCAGGGCTGTAATGTTTCTGGGCACACTGGGGTCCAGCTGGATGGATCTGGGGTGCTGCCCTGGAATATCTGGGTCTTTTGGCCAGGCTGCCTCTGCTCCAGCTGTGTTAGGTGTAAGGCCAATGAACTATTATCTTTGCAATTAGCATGATTTGTTACTCACTCACACAACTGCAGTTACAAAGAGAGGAAAAAAGAAACCTTACCAGGTGAGTAACTTGGGATTAGCCAAGGAGCAGGGCAGAGCTCTGCTCAAATTGCCATTAATTACTGAAGCAGCCAGAGGATCAGAGGAATCTGTCTGCAGTTACTGGGACTACTGGGACGTCGGTGTCTGCAAACACCATGTCCTGCCTCATGGAGCCAGCTGAGGACCTGGCGCCTGTTGTTCCCGGGCACTGTCTTGTGTCTCTGAGGGGTCACGCTATGCTACTCCCACATCAGCTGTAGGGCAAGGTTAATTTAAGCAAGAGCTTTGATTTCTTCCTCCATCTTTGGGGTTGGAGTCATCGGTGGCGATCTTCCCCCTCCAATCCTTTGTCAGTTTGCACTGGCCTTCAACAGGTAGGCAAGGTTCAGCTGCCCTGGCTGTCACAGCTTCAGGCACCTATGCAGTTTGTTTGTCACCCTAGCTCAAATCTTACACTTCCAACTTTATGCTAAGGCTAATTTCATTTTAGCAAACCAAAGGGTTAAATAATTGATTGCATACTTGGAAACAATTACAAAACAAAACCTAGATAGAGGGAACACACGCTTAATCATTTCTGAAGCTAATCTCTTCCCCGAGCTGTCACTGAGGATTTCTCTGAGGCTTCTCTTAGCAGCTTTAGCTGAAGGCCAGCTTGGCAGAGGGCTGCCTCGATGGGTCGCTCAGGGCAGACCCTCCGTGGGTGACTTTCAGCCCAGTTTCCCTGTGGTGATAAGGGAAGCCAATGCACCTGAATCGATCTACAAAGCTGCTCCTGGATCATGACTTTCTTTTCCTTCCTCAATTAATTGGGCAAATGTATTGTGCTAGGAGCTCTGATTAGCTGGTGGTGTTTTTGAGGGGGTTTAACGAGTTGTGGTTCTAAGTTGCCCGGGGCTGTGATGTGTAAAAGTGGTTTGATGTGCTGATTTCCTGTCGCAGAGCGATATGCCAAGCTGCTCTCACCACAGCTTCTTTCTTCTGCACCGCTACTTACGTTGTGAAGCTTTTCAGGGCTCTGTGATAATGCCCAGCCCAAAGCAATGGGGAGATGGTTTGTTTTGGTGTTTCTTGGTAGTCTTGTGGTGCAATATGGACTGGTGGATTTCTGGGGGCATCACCTGTGGTGTGTGTGTAGTGCGGGGTGCCAGGGCTGGCATCTGACTGGGTTCCTCCTCCCGGCATTGTGGGTTTGGGCCTTCCCTGGTGGGAATGGCAAAGGTGGGAGGAGAGCTGGGGGATTCAGGCTGGGGGCTCAGTCAGAGCCTGATTGCCCTGGCTTAGCCCTGCGCAAGAGCAGAGCGAGCTGATTTTGCTCATGTTGTGCACGTGGTTTTGGAGTTTGAGTGCAGTCAGCATGAAGAAAAGGGCAGGAGAGAGTGCTAGGAGGCCTTGGGGATGGGGGAAGAGCAGCTCCGTCTGTTCTTAACAAAGCCTGGAGGACTTGGGATGAAATTCATTGTGAGAGGGTGAAATCTGGAAAGCTCTAGCTAAAAAAAAAACACCCCAAAAGATGAGGAAGCTGGCACAAAAAGCAGAGTCTGGGGGGTGGCGAGCTGTGTAGCAGGGCTTGGTGCATAGTGGGGCACCATGCAGGCAATGGGCACCTCCGTGCTCCAGCCTGCTGGGATGCTGTCCTCTGCTTCACTCACAGTGGTGGTCAGGAAACCTCCTGCAGCAGAAAAATTCCTGTGGGATCCTCCTGGTGTGGGATTTCTCCTCTGGGGCATTCACAGCAGCCTGATTACTGAGCTAGGTGTGGGGCAGGGGGGGCTGCGGGTGCCTCCCTCCCTGTTTACTCCCGCTGGCTTTGCTTATCCAAAACCCGTGGTGTGGATCCTGGCTGGCTCATCACACTTCTCTCCCCCTCGATTTACAGGATTGAACTGCTGGGGCAGAGTGACAGAGCCCTGGGACAGGCTGCCCAGGGGGGTGTGGAGTCTCCTTCTCTGAAGATATTCCAGACCTGTCTGGACACCTCCCTGTGCGACCTGTCCTAGGGACCTTGTTTTGGCAGGGGGATTGGACCCGATGAGCTCTGGAGGTCCCTTCTGACCCCGACAGTTCTGTAAGTCTGTGAAATGGTTTAGGTTCTTTTTCTTTAACTGAACTTTGGTTGTCCACGCAGACATATCAATACCACTTGAAACTTGCCCTGCCTTCCCCTCGAGGTCTTGCACTCTGTCCTGCGTCACCGCTTGGCATCTTCTTGGGGTTCGTGCTATTTTTGCTCGCTTCCTCCTGAGACTCTTCAATCTGATAATCTCCTAATCTCCAGCTCCCAGCAATTCATCTGCAGTTGTCTTTGCTTTATACCTGGCTTATGTCTTGGGAGTTGTCTTCAAAATAGCTTCTGACCTTGTTGCCTAACGCGCGTTAAGAAATAGGCCTGCGTAGCTACGGGAAACTCCTCATTCCCCAAATTCTTATTATGGCCTATACTGGGGACAGATCTCCCCATTACCAGTCACTGCTGCTCCATCAGCTTCTTGCACAGCATCCTCCTGGCTGACACCCTTTCTCACGACCAGATTTTGAGTTCTTTCTTACCCCTCAGTACACCCTGCTTTCTGCTGTGGGCTGTTAAAGGCTTAAAAAGGAGCTTGCCCAACCTTAGGCTGCAATGAGTGCAGCAGAAATATCCACAGTGTCTGAGAGGGGACACGTGCTTTGCTCCTGATCGCAGAGAAGGAGCACAACCTGTCATTCCCATGAACTCCTCTTGATAAAACGTGCCTGCTGGGGTGGTTGCAAAGGAAATCTGAAAATATAGGATCGGCTTTTCGCTTTCTCCGATGAGGATCAAACACCTAATCTCATCCATCCACTGAAATAACAAGGAGAGGGCAGGAGGAGAAAGTGCCTTCATTAGAGCTCTTCTTGTGTTCCCCAATGTTGTATTAGCCTTCACCTTTTGCGCTCCTCTGTAACACCAGCTTGGTAAAATACGTGGCTGGGAACATGCACCAGGGTTCACGAGAGAACAGGCAGTGCCCAGTGTCACTCTCTGGGCTCTTTTTGCCACCTTCTTCTGCAGTCTTGGCTGTTCTTGGGAGGGGAGGAATGTTTCCTGAATGAGACCTGGCTCTCCCCTGGGTTAGACAGCCGAGGTGTCACCTCAGAACTGTACACAGGGAGCGAGCACCCATGGGTTCTGATAACAAAGCTAGAGGTGTCTTAACTGAATGCCTTGCTACAGATGGCTGGTTGGGGTGGGGGTGGTGTTTGAATCACTTTTTCATACAGAGGGAATTGGAGACTTCATTAAGGGATCCATTGTGCCTGGCTCAGGAAGTCTGTTACCTCTGCTGTGGCCACCACAACATGGCTAGTTGTGCTTCCAAACTTCCAAACCATGGTAGGCCTTAAGAAAGAAAATGTCTCTGGCGGTGGGGAATTGCAGATCTTTGGGCACAATTAGAGGTATTACGGGGCAGGAGCTGCAGAGGCACCACCAGGAATAGTGATGGGTCAGTGGGCAGTAGCTGCTGGCGCCAGGCTGGGACAAGCTGCAAGAGTTTGCTTTGAGAGGAACCCCAGCTTGGGTGGTGAACTCTTTCCAGGAAGGGTTGGGCTCTGGAGGTCTTGGGCATGGCAATTCATGGGGCTTTCAGAAGAAACCCTCCTCTTCTGTGACCTGTTTTTGCACTAACTAATGTGGGTACTTGAGGACAAAACCCAAATTGTAGTTTCCCAAGGCAGTGCAGAAGTGCCCATCCCTTCATCCCTTGTTCACCTGAATCAGGTGAGCACTGAGGGATTGTTCAGGGAGATACCATGATAATTTGGCTACCAAGTGTACCTTCCCTGTAACGAGCCACTTGATGGAGGTTTGAGCTGCTCTACGTTGAACTAAAATAGACATGGATGCTGCCTCCAGTCCCCAAGTTGTGGTGACGGTGAATTAGGATAATGAAAGCAGATGATACATTTAAATGCGTCACGGAAGTGTGGGCAACTGGGCCCTACAGTAATTTAAAAATAAGTCTGTATGGGATGAGATTGGCAAATTTGACAGTGCTCAGCTGAGCAGAAGTATCTGCCAGTTGCGAGCAGCCCGTTTGCAGTAAGACCTTCCAGCGTAGCTATGGGCTTCTGTGATGTATGGGGGAAAAACCAGTTTGTGACTGCTTTGATTGATTTTTGAACAAGAATTGCAGCAAGAAAATTTAATACAGACTGAGAGGAATACATATATCTTGGGGTATTTTTTTCCCCTGCTAGGAGACTAGGCACTGCCAGAGGAGGGAAAACCACTTGATTGCAGTACTCTGGCAGCTAATCTTCCCAGATGTCATCCAGTTAGATACTGGCATGTTGATTTTTAGAAAAAAAAAAAAGGAAGGAAAACAAGGTTTAAAATCTTTTCAATGCATAAAGAGTTGGAAAATATAGTGCAGGGATGCAAACATCAATGAGCAGGAACGTGGTGGGGATTCTACCCGGGGTTTACTCCTCTTCGGTGGCTCTGCTTGACTCTCCTCCAGATGAGTCATGGACACTGTTACTGCAGCAACGCTGCTGCCAAGGAGGGGGATAAAGCTGTTGCCATGGTGCTGGATGGGCAGGAATTCTGCAGGAGAAAAAACACTTAATAATTAACTTGCAGACAAACGCGGCTTCCGACTTTGCCTGCGTGCTCTAGGGAAGGTGTCCTGGGCTCCCAGGCGACCGCCAGCCTGTTCTGGTACAGCCCCTCACCATCATGGAGAGCAACTTGTCCAAGCGTGGCCGTGGGCCGAGGGAGGTGCAGCTGGTACTGCGGGAAGCCGTGCCTGCTCCTGTTGATGTGTGTTTTGCATGCGGCTGCTTGGAGTGGGGAGGTTGTGGGTCGCGTTAAGAATTTGGGCTGGCTGATGTGTTGGAACCTAAAATCACTGCGGGACATCTACCTGAGGATTGCTGAATGTTGGGGCTTCAGGAGAGGGCTTGGTTTAAATTCCTGTCCCATCTCCTTGGCTACTGTTAAAGATGGAAGAGAAGGTTTCGGGCAGTTCTTGGGCTATTTTGTCTAACAGTAGGCTTGTGTTTTCTTGCAGTAGTAAAAAAGGTTGAGCTTTTGTATCTTGTTCTTCCCTGTGGTGTGGGTACTGGTGTTTCTTTGTGCCATATTGATAGGAAACCTCCCTGCCAAATGCTAGAGATGCTTCAAAAACAGTCCTCTCTTAAAGCTTGCTTCCTGGGAGCATTCACCGATGGGTGGTGAGGATGGAGAGCAGCAAAACTGTCCAGAGAGTAGGTTTGATACCTCTGTTCTCGTACCAGTGAGCACTCTGACAGCTCCCCAAGTTAAGGAGAATAAAAGGCTCGTAGGAAAGCTACACTGGCTGCAGGGCTCATGCTCAGCAGCGCCCAGGAGCAATCCTCCATGGCGCTGACTACACCTATCTTCGTCTCTCACTACAGAGGGACTTGATTTCTGTAATTACAGATCCCAGCATGAGAGCCTCGCTGTCTGGTAGTTGCGATGCATGGGGTTTGGGATGTTCTCTTACTATGCCAAAGCAACCTTCTATTAACTCCTTATCTATTGGATGTGCTACCTACTGCCTGGTTATGGAACCATATCCCCCAGCCCTAACATAGGTCCTGGATTGGCTGTGCCGGCACCGAAGTTGGGGCTGTAATGGGCAGGTGTGATCTCGAACTTGGTTTCATATATTCAATGAATAAGCCTTAGGTGGATGGGTGTATCTGAATTTTAAAAATAGGAAAGCAGACAGAAAGAAGTGATTAACTCAGGCTAACAGCAGGAATTAGTAGCTGAGAAAGGGCTTAGAATTAGGGTGTTAAAGTATTACTTTCACCTTAGGACCTCCGAAACAAGTCTCCTACAACACGCAGGCGTGCAGTCGTTCACAAGCTACCCCAGCTTGTATACATACAACTTTAGTTAGGATTGGTCAGGATAAAGTAAGTTACTGGAGCTGCTTTCCATTTGTGCCTGTATGTGCAATGAAAATGAAGTACCGCTGCTCTGTGCCCAGAGAGGAGGCGGATACCCTGGCCAGGAAGCTGTCTCAGGGCACAGGAAGGCTGAAGAAAGAAACAATGATGTTTTCTGGAGGAAGCAGGGAAGGGCTCTGTTCCCAAGCTTCCACACCATTTTCAGTGCTGAGGAGAAAACATCCTTGTGTGGGACAAGCATTGGTGGAGAAGAAGCCATCCTTTGTCACAGAGGGCTGGAGACAGGGAGGTGGCACAAGGCAGGAGGACGCTCCTGTTCCAGTTAAGTGCAGGCTTAGTGCTCACAAAGCTGCTTAGCACTTGCATTCTGCCAGAGGGCAGTTTTTAAAACGGGCAAAGCCTCTTACACTGAAAAGTCTGGGATTTGGTGGAGGTGCTGACTGTTCTCAAAACCCTGAGGGGAAACGGATGCAGAAGATGCTGGTATAGGGTTGGGAAAAGGTGATGACCTCCGAGTGTTGTGAGAGAGAAGCCTTTTCCCTGTCCTGCCCAAGCAGGGCAGTGTGAGCATTCAGAACTGAGACTGTCTTCACAGACCTCAGGTTTGGATTAAAACCGGGGTAGTAGTGGAGATGCATTGGGGCTGCTCTCACTGCTGGCTGTGACCTCCAAAGAGCAGCCAGCAATACCTGGTAATTCTGGGCAGCCTTCACTTAAATTTACTTTCCTCTGCAGATTATTTGTGCACTCCAGAGGAAAATGTTTACAAGATTGACTTCACCAGGTTCAAAATCCGGGACATGGAATCTGGCACAGTCTTGTTTGAAATCACCAAACCAGCAGCTTCAGGTGAGCGCACGCAAAACCTCCCCCCCTGCCACGTTCACGAGCAAACACTAGTGTCTGCTTCCTTTTGCCTTTTCTCCACTTCTTTTACCAATACCTTTCCCCAAAATAGGGGATGCTCTCTGTTGCAAGACAGAGTTAAGAATCCTAGCTTGCAGCAGAAGTACTATTCAGGTGTCCCTCTGTACTAACACAGTGAACAGAAGTTGTTGCTGCTGTATTCTTGTGATTGCCATCTGTGTTGAGAGAAAACAGATGGATGTTGTAAACAGAAGCAGAGGAGGAGGTCACCGTGTGTTAGTCTCGGCTGTTCACCAGTGAGAGTTCCCCTCTATGTAGTTTAACTGTTAGTGTAACACCTTTCACTCAGGAGTCAGGAAAATGGCATTTCTGAAAGGGAGGAACTTCGTCAGTTGTGCAAATTAGACAAAATGAAAATTTGCATATTTTAGTTTTCTTCCTAATTTTTAGGTGTTACTTATAACCACCAAAGCATTACCTGTTGCCAGTCATAATAAAAGCCCATGGCAACTGCTCCTTTCCTGATCAAGCACGTTTTTACATCTTCCCCCATCTCCCAGCAGGTGAGAGGGAGTTCTCTGTAGCTTAGAGGTAGCGAACCAGACTGTGATGATGTTCGGTGTCACACTGCAATCCTGAATCAAGAGGTGGGAGCAGAAGAGAAGTGTATCAAACCAAAGGGCCAACCTGCACTACTCTGAGTGATCAGTGGCAGATGCCTTAGAGAGGATAGGAAGAGGGTAAAACACGTCATCAGGCTTTCTCAGAATAGTTTCCTGGCTTGTATGACTCAATACCGTGTGATTGCAAGTATTTTTCACTGGGTTTCTGTTTCTCAGACGACTGTGACGGAGATTTACTTTGCGCTTTTCCAGAACGTGACCACAATGACAAGAAGGACATTGACCCCAATGCCGGCCGCTTTGTACGCTATCAGTTTACCCCAGCTTTTCTTAGACTTCGGCAAGTGGGAGCCACGTAAGTAATTGCTCCTGTGCAATTCTTCTAGTACAGGAAACAACGGAAATCTGGTTTAAAAAAAAAAAGTGGCTCTTGCTTGTTGTTCCTGTCAGGAAGAGATTCATGCTAAAAGGGGCAAAATAAGGTGCACGGACCACCCAGATAGTCTGATTCTCTTGGGTGCATTGTGGTTTGCTTGTCAGAGGCTCTGCCAGCTTCGGAAGATGTGTTGGCAGCCTCTGTGTTGCATTCCCCCCATACTGTTAATCCATAAATACGCCTGAAATGGTGAAAAAAACATTTGACCCTTGGTATATCTGAATGTCTGGTAGCGCTGCCTGGATCCATCGATAAACCACACCTAAATGTGACCCCTGAAGTGTCTTTCTCTAAAGCTTTAGGCCAAAGGTGACTGTCTGTATTGTCTCTTTAGTAAGTTACTAGTGATTACTACTAGTACTACTGACTCTGCTACTCATGCTAGTGAGTGATCTGGTGAAATGCCTGTTCAGCGTAGTGGGAGGATCTTACCTTCACTGAAGATTGCGTGTCTTTCTTATTTCCTCCTTGAATGAAAAGAATCCAACTCTGGTACAGTCTGTGGCTTGCAGTGCTGTGGTGTGTCCCTGTAGCATGCTTTAAGAGGAAATATTTGGTTAGTACCACTGCTTTATATTTTTGGCTTATTTTTTTTTTCCTTTCCCCCCACTCTTCTGCCTTTCAGGAGCGGCTGCAAATCTTGCTTAAGCAAGGAAGCTCATTTCAATCTTCTTCTTTTTCAGGGTGGAATTCACAGTGGGGGACAAACCCATTAATAACTTCCGCATGATCGAGAGGCATTACTTCCGGGATCAATTGCTTAAGAGTTTTGATTTTGAATTTGGGTTCTGCATCCCCAGCAGTAAAAATACTTGCGAGCACATCTATGAATTCCCACAGCTCTCTGAGGATCTCAGTAAGCTCTCTCTAATAACTGCATAGTGATGTTAATTTAACGTGTTTTGAGGAAGCTCTTTCTTAAAACCAGCCTGTGGTGGTTTTAAGAAAACCCTACCAGTGGGTAGGGTAAAATACTTCCAGGTAGTTTTCTATCTGCATTAATACAGGTTTTGTTTTCTAGTAGCATGTATCTTGTCACTCACCAGACAGTTGTTTAGGGTTTTTTAACTCATAAAAGGGATGCTTCAATGTCAGGGAGAAAAAAAGTAATTGTGTTATAAAAGAAACAAAACCCTAGGATTAAAGAGACACCCAATAAATGGGTGACTTAATGTGGAGATCGGCAAAGGGCAACACGCAATTCGATATGAATTTTTATTGGGTGAAATCACACAGATTATAGACATTTGTTACTGCAAACTAAAAAAGTGCTAATTAGTTACATACACTGTTTACACCCCACTGATTGGTTAGTGATTATAACGAGTTCTGATAAACGTATAGCTAAATATCGTTAGTTTACCTTTCATAGAATCATAGAATGGCATGGGTTGGAAGTGACCCCAAGGATCACAGAGCTCCAACCCCCCTGCAGGGACACCAACCTCAGGCCTGGAGCTACACAAGGTTGCCCAGGGCCCCAGCCAACCTGGCCTTGAACACTTCCAGGGACGGGGCATCCACTACTTCTCTGGGCAGCCTGTTCCAGCCCCTCACCACTCTTTCTGTAAAAAACTTCCCCCTAATATCTAATCTAACCCTTCCTTCCTTTAGTTTTAATCCATCCCCCTTGTCCTGCCATTATCTACCCTTTTAAAAAGTTGAATCCCCTCCTGCTTATAAGCTCCCTTCAGGTACTGGAAGGCTGCAATGATGTCTAAAAGCATCTGCACACCTGCTGTTTTCACCATCTTACTATGGCTGGTTCTTAATATGTTCTGTTACTCCCAAGTACCTTCCCATAACTTCTTCTTGGTTTAGGGTAGCCTGTACCCTTGTCATCAAGTCTGCTGTGTTTTGAGAATGTGATTATTAAGTTCCTCTCAGCATGAGTAACTTTTCCTGTCTCACGGGAACACGAGGATACTGTCAGGGTCTATGTCTTCAGTGAGGGGAGCTAGGCCGCCAGCAGGCCTGCTGCCTTCCCCAACAACTTAAACATTATGTTCTGTTTTAATGCTTGATGAGCTATATTGATAGTTTGAGAGGTTTTAGTATGAATGTAACTTTTATTTTCCCTTCTCTCTCCTAAGACACAGTAACATCAGTACTAAATCTGTGTGACTTTATATGCTTTACAACCCCTAATCATCCGTGCCAGCGCTAAAATCACAGTCTCTGGAAAATACAGTGATGTGCTGCTGCTGCTGACTTACTGTCACACCAGGACAAATTTGAGTTTGCCATTTGATAACTTTTTTAAAAACAAAACACCCCCTCTCCCCCCCAAACTTTAGTGTGATATTGTTTTGAGGTTAGGGAGAGCACTCGCACTTTGTGTGGTGCCTTAACACGTTTGGATGATGTTTGGAGTTCTCTAAAAGATAACTGTCTTGGTTTTGATTCTTCACTTAAGAGTTTGCTGCTGTCTGAGCAATGCTATTAAATGTAATTGAAGCCCAGTGCAGTGTTGCCTCAGTAGGGCTTCTGTGCAATGCGATTAATTTTTAATTTATTTTCTTTATTTTCTTCCCCCCCTGCAGTTCGAGAGATGATCCTTCATCCATATGAGACACAGTCGGACAGTTTCTACTTTGTAGACAACAAGCTGGTGATGCACAACAAGGCAGATTATTCATACAGTGGAGGACCTTGAGCACAGGACACACAGCCAACCTGCGCTGGCCTTCCCTCCCTTTCCCATCAAAGTTGTCAGGGATACCAACACTTTCAGTTCCGTTGCCTGCAGTGTCAACTGGACAAGGATCCACAAACCAAGGACTCTTTGCCACAGTAGGAGTTTCATGACTAAATTTACCAGTCTTGTCTTTTTTTCAGCTTTGAAGCAGACCCAGTTCTTCAGAAGTTTAAGTGGTTCTACAATACTAGATGATCTTTGGATACCACATCCCTAAGTTCTCTCAGTGTCTGCTTTGAAAATGGCCTTGTGGGACCTGGGGGGATTTTGCCCTAATTCTGTGGATTTGTGGTCTTGCCCTCATGTATCTTTTAGGACGTGGTTGCTTTCTCAAAGAATGTAATCTGAACAACCCCAGGAGTGGATGGATGCAAATGCAGAGCTTCGTTTCTTTGTTTCTCTTTGTGAATGCTTCAAAGGCATGGCCAATTTAACCTGTACATCCAGTTGAAAATGTTGAGCATAACGTCTTGCAAAAGCAAGTTTCACCTTTAGATTAGTTCTCTAAATAACTATTTCATCCTTTAGTCGTGCTCCTTCTGTGTAATGCTCTGTTTAGTCTGGAAACACTCGCAATGAAGACCAGGAGTTCAAAGGCAGAGCTGTTTCTGATGGGGTCCTGTCCTTTTACTTTTCAGATGAAGGCAAGGTAGTATTGAGGCTCTGTGAACCTCCATAAGCATTTTCCATTAATTTCAGTTTTCACGAACTGTTTGCAGAACAGTCAGGAAAAATTGAAGGATTTTTTAGCTTTATTTAACATTTTAACATAGCTAACATTCAGCTTATTGTGCTATATGTTTTCCATGTCTATTTTCATTCATCTCTGCTCAGTACTGAGGTAAGGGCTTCAGCACTGCTTGTTAGAGCAACGCTTTCGTTTGTCTGGGGCAGTTGGTGAGTATGGAATTCCTGATTTTCCATCTGCAATCTGAATTTGAAGAACATTATGCCAGTGTTTTCCTTTTGTTAAAAATGTTTCCAGGCGAAAGAGCAAATCTGAAACTGCAGGGCTTAAAGGCACAGAGAAAATTTAGCAAAAACCCTTTCTTCAGACTCTTAAGAAGTTTAGGACCAATTTTCCCCCAGTTTCCTGGCATGTGCTTCTGAGAATGAAAGAAGTAGCAACATCAAAACTAGTGTATGCAAAACAAAACCTGAGAAGGCTCTGTGGGGTACCCTGGTGTCATGAAACCCTTACTCTAAAGGTCAGCTCACTGCTACTTTGAAAAAGATAAAAGGCAGTTGCAGTTTGTAGATACTTCTATAAATACTTGATGTCTCCATGTCTAATTCTGTGAGTTTAAGTGGAACATTATATGTTAGCCTCAGATAGGTGTGATTGTAATAATTTTTATAAAATCCCATTTCCAGTTGTGATTAACATCTTTCTAGTCACAGCCTAAGTCAAACAGAACTACAGATGGTTCCAAAGGTAGCCATCGGCCTAAGGACGGGGAGGGCTTTGTGCTCTTTGCGTTGGGGTTGTGGTCACTAGTAAATGTGTCTTTGGCTTGGCTCTTTTCTGAAAGAGGATTCAGTTTTCTAAAGAAAATGCAGTGAGTTTAGGTCACAGCACAGATTTTTTTATTGATAGCTAAGAAAGTACATGAAGTACACTGATTTTACACAACTAGTAGCTTGTAGGAATAATTATCACAATGAGACTTGTATTTATCACTATTTTTTTGTCTCTAGTGTATTAAAACATACAATTAGGCTACGGCTGACTTATCTGTTTGAGAGGTACAAAGAATTTCCTCATCATTTGTCCAATGCTTCGAGCCACTGATCATTAAATTTTATAGCACAATGATTACTAAATTACTAGTCTCAAAATGTTTAAGGCCTCCCCCCCAATTTTTCTTGCATCAGGGCTGTTAAAGGAGCTATATATTCAATGACAGTCTACAGGTTTAAGTATCTATGAATTTTGTTCCAATTCTTGAAGGAGAAAACATACCGAAGACAGAGTGTGTGTGTCCATACCTGTCGGGGAAGATAGCAGGCCTGCCGGCGGCCTAGCTCTCTTCGCCGACACATACCTAGCACCCTATAAAGGTGTTTTTCAGGGGTAGCTTTCAGCTCTCACCTGCTGTTCATAATAAGCACCTTGATGCATATGATTTTTAAAAGATTTCTAGCAATGGTGCTTGCCCAGAACTGCCAGTCACACGTTTCAAACAGATGTATGTGTCAGACAGAAAGATACATCTCAGTGTATTTTGGTGAGAGTGGTGGTCCTACGAGGGTACAGACTCTTGGGTTATGGTGTGGAGTATAGTCACGTTCTGCTCCTTTTTTTTTAATGCTACCTCTTTTTAAGATGTTGGACTTCAAAACCAAAAGTAATTCCATAAAAATATTACTGTAATCAACAAAAACCTGAGCAGTAGATATGGCCCCTTTTCAAAAAACCACCCCAAACCCTAGAGAAAGTTACCTTGTCCCCAGTAGTGCCGTATGTTGTTGAATGCAACTTCTGACACTGCATTTTGTGGTAAGGTTTAGGTTAAGAGGATGAACTGTCCACAACTGATCTCCTGATTTCTGTTAACAGTTCAGATTCTATATATTTCTAACAGAAAATACAGCGTGAATCATAAAGGAGATAATTTATAGTGTGAATTAGTTGTCTTCTATAATTAGGAATACTTTAAAACAGGAACAAATACTGGACATTTTTAATAAAAATAAATTTCAATCTATTTTAGCTTTAACTTTTCAGTTTGAGGAACTTTATTTTTTCAGAAGTCCCTACAATTTGCTGCAAATAAAAATTTAGCATTCTTAAACCAAGGCAACACAACTTTTGCTGGGAAGTGTAAGGAAGGTGCTTTTTTTTCTGTATTCCACTGCAGCAGTTATTGTTATCCCTCTGTTTCACCTGGAAACAGGTTGTTTGCATTTATGTAAGGTCACCTACATCCACAATGTTTACAAACGTGTAGGAATTGCTGTCCAAGGGAGAGGTGCCATTCCTTTGCTACTTGTTTATGCAGGAGTTTAATGTGTAATGTGGGTGTGGGACATTACACTATTGCACATAGACAGCACTAGAAAAGTGTTTCTTCAAGAACTTTTGCAGCACAGTTGCTGTTTTAACACCACTTCTGTCCTTGTTTTGCATTAAAACTACATGTGGAACTGAAAGTTAAAGACCATGCTTTGTACAGCACTGAACTTCAACTTTCATTGGAAAGGGAGCTGAGAGCTCTCAGGTGATTTGTACAATAAACCCCACATTTTTTTTCCCTCTTAAATTTGCAGCTGATTCTTACTATAATGCAGTTGAAAAATCAATTCTGAACAGCATTGTTCACAGAATTGGTTCATCTTCCTGCCTAGTTGTTATTCTGTATTTTAATGTTAATCATTCATGGCTTTCCTTTGGAAGTTCATCTACAAAATCACCCAATATTGTCAATACAATTCTTGGTTTTTTTTTCTGCAGTTTCATTTTAAAAAATTATTTTAATTAGTGCTACAGCTGTTTTAATGAGCCAGGCTGGAAATTCGGGATCTGACTTTCTGAAAGTGAAAGAGAACATCAAACAGCTAACCAAGATTATCTGCTAATAATGACTAGCTGTTTCCTGTCATAAGACATGATTATATGTGTGCTTCACAGGGTGAATTAATCTTGGGAAAAGAAACTAAGTCTCTGAGTGCCAATAGTGATGTCATTTTTCTGAGAGACAAGGAAATTATAACTCAACACATTTTTTTCACTTTCTCAGTCTTGGATTCCTTTAAGCTTCAGGTTTTTTAGAGAAGAGCAGCAGGAATACACTTGTGGTTAAGTGCCATGCTGCATGGTCTAATAATTCACAAGCTTCAGTGGCAGAAAGAGAACAATCTAAGATTAACACATCAAGTATAAGGATGGTTTAAATTTTAGAATCTTTGTTCTCAGATTGGTGAGAAAAGCCAAAATTGTTTCTGTGAATGTGTCCTTTCTGTGGTAACATCTATGAAATAACAGAATAATCCACTTTCCCTGACTCAAGGAGAATTTTTTTTTTTTTAAATGAAAAAGTCTCTTCAGGTTTGACAGCCAGGTGTTGGGGTTTAGTTCTTGCTCATCATCTCTCTCCACCTCTTGTTTTTGAGCAGGTCAGTAAGATAGTGCTCTCTGTCACTCCTCCATTTGAGTCTTATTTTAAAAACTTGTGTGGAGTGTTAAAGTAGTGGCTGGCTGTGTGTGAAACATTGCAAGCTTCCAAGTTCCCAATTTGGGCATTTTGAGCAAGCCAACTATTAAGGTATATTGAGAAATAGAACTGTGTGTTAGCCCATAAAAGTTAGATTCCCATCTTCATGACAAAAATTAAAGGGAACTCTTAATCATGTAAAGATATTTGGGGGCTGTTTAAGGTAAGGAAATGCTCCCACAATTAATATGTATTATAAAAATGTTCTATTAATTATTCATAACCTGAAGAAATATGGTTGACAGCTCGATTTTCCTCAGATCTGACTAGGAATGAAACTATAGAGATTACTGCTATCCCTTACTGGGGGAGTGGGGAAGAGCAACTAGAACGGCCTGTGTCATACAAAACCATTGACTCCAGTGGTAAAAGTCTTCTTTGGGAAAAAGCAAGGGAGAGGGAAAAGGGTTAATCTTGGCTAATTGGAACCAAGAGTTTTAAGGCCATGGTAAGGGTTAAATGCTTTTTCTCTTGAGATGAAATGCTTTTTCTCTTGAGATTGAGGTAGCCGGTACCGTCTGTGAGCAGTTCTTTTATGTAGCCCCAGCATAAGCATTACCTGAGCCTATACAAATGTTTCAATATGAATCAGATCCTCAATTTCTTGGGCAGTTCATATCACTTTACCTGAATGTGGAAATATTGAAGAGTGTGATACTCTAGGCCTCAAGTGCAGCTCAGTTGTTTTCTAAATCACAGGACAGTCTGACTAAGTGGGTGAAATTGTGTGTTTGTGTATCTGTTCACAAGCTGTAGTTAACAGCCTCCCTAGAATCACTGTGTTAATGCCTACTGTGATGTCTGCTTGTATCTTAATGCTACACTGAGAAAACCTGTTTGAATGTGACATTGACTTTTTTGCATAGAATCAGAATCGTCTGTATTAAAATGTATTTATAAAAAATATCTATTTTTTGTGGAAGGAAAGTAGGATTCTAGTTAATATACCATTGGAAAAAATGTTAGAAACATTTTTACCAAGTTCATTTATAATTCTTTGTATCTTGTAAGTTACCTGATTTGTTTCCTCTAAGAACATCCACTGTGGCCCATTTAGTGGCAATGCAATGCACTGTCATGCAGAGAATCTGGTTTTCAGAAAACTGGGAGTCTTTTGTTTCCTTTTGGGACAGTAGGAAATCAAGTAGGTTGCCAGGACAAAAAGGAACCTTGGCACCGAATCCACTTCTGTGGCTTTGGCTTCATTAACTAGTCTGCTTCATTTGTCTGCAGATAGATAAGTAGCGAGAGCGAAGATTGAGACTTCAGGATAAAGAAAATTAGATGCTACAATTTAGTCTTCCTGTAGGAGAAGGAGAGTACTAAAATTAATTTATACAAGGATTAAATAGGGAGTACACTTGCTTAAAATTATTTAATATTGGCAGCTTAGTCATAAATGTGCATACTAGAGAAAATGCTTAACTTTTTCCATTACCTCAGAAAATGGTAAAAAACCATGTCACTTTCATTAGCAAGTGTTTCTTCTGTAACAAATTGCAAAATGTAAAAAATAAAATGAAATAAATTATTGATCCTAGAATGTGGGTGATTGTTGATTTTATTTAAATGTTTACGTCAGCCCATGAGAAACATTTTCATTTCAGATGTCTTCCATCAATATTCCAGCTCCAGTTTTGTGCAAATTTATGTAGCCAGCTTTACTTTCTGATGATTGTAAACTAAGCAATGCACTTCTAAAAATGCTCCAGCGATTTCTGTAGTTACACAAGTAACACAATTACATTAGAAGTGTTTAAATGGGATTCAGCTTTCTGATTGGTAAAAATATCTTGGGGAAAAATTAAAATAAATTCCTTTCAAAGTACAGAACTTTGGAATTCCACAGATTGCAGTTATGCACCAGGCTATGCTTTTGAGAAAGCTGCTGCCTGCATTATAGAGAATCAACTTTTGAAATGAGTGACACCTGCAATTGCTGTCTGTGCCATATTGACTAAAATGGAAAAACCTGCTCAGGTTGAAATGAGTTGTACATGGGGTAATTCCATCTTGATGTGTTTGCTATTTTAGTCAAAAACTCCTGGGAATGTCTCTGTGAAGCACAACTACTCACCTCTTTTTGGAGGAAAAGAAGTATAATGTTTTTGTTTGAAAATATCTGCTGTAAGTCATTTTGATTCCTCGGAATTACCGGGAATGCCTCAGTAACACAGCACCCAGCAGAACAATGATTGTGTACTGGAACCTGCAGAAGAAAGTTATATTAACACAAGGCTTTAACTTTCCAACTCTCACTTGGAGCTGCATCAGATACCTGCACAAAGCTCGGCAGTAAGGTGGTGACCTGAGCACAGGTTTGTAATGTGACTGTTGTTCAGGTATCGCTCATGTGAAATCTGCACTGTCTGACATCGGTCCTCTTACAGGCTCTTCTAAATCACAGGGTATTTCTAGTGTTGCCTGTACAGGTTCTCTGTGGTTAGATGCTCTCTGCTGATTAAGTTTATATTTGGAAGGACCTGAACAACTGGAAGCATCAGGTCTATTTTCTTAGAATTCCTGAAAGGACTGGATGCTGATTTTGTTAAATACCTAAACAGAAGAGATATAGCAAAATAGGGAATAATAAGGCAGGTTAAACAGTGTCTTTGATTCTGATACTTAAGTATAATTACCTGGACTGGTTGAAAAACTGTTGAGGTTGAAGAGAATTTTTTTAAACTATTCAAGAGAAAATTTCCTGGTGTTAAATGTCTGCCAAAAATATACTGCATTAACAATAGCTTTTCCTTCTTTCCAACCCCCCTAGCTAATATGGCAGTCTCATTTATTAATAAATATGCCTAATCATCCTAGAGATATTCTGTACCTCTCCTCAGATTCTTATTTCTTACGGCATTTGTCAGCTGATTCGCTACTGTGGCAAACCTTACATGTTCACACCACGCTTCTAATCCTTTTGTCACTGTTCAAGGGCATTCATCTCCCTGTGAACTGCATTCCCTTAACATTTCTTAACTGTAATAAGAACAATCCTCAGTGATGTACTACTCCAAGTTTCCCAATGTGTACATTTAAGACAATGTATCTTATTTTTAAAGTCAATTTTAAGGATTGCAGAAGTCTATCATTGCATGCTAGGATAAAACAAAGGTATTTATTCTACCACAAAAAGGAGTAATTGCTTTACAGAGTTGGGTTTTTTGGGGTTTTTTTTTGGTTTTTTTCCTAAACCAGTGCTGTACAAGAACTTAAAACAGGTGGTGAAATCATGCTGGATAATGTATATTAATTAAAACTACAAAGAGAACTTAGGTAGGTAGAGCATAATTGCAGCTGGATGATTCCCAGCCATTATTTTGAAAACTGACATGGGACCTTAAATAACAAAGGCCTGTTTTATTTAATAATAATTTAATTATTCTGGTAGAGGGCGTAAACCATGTTGATGAAGTTGGCACATGAAAGTAATTTGTAGCAAGAATTAAAAACAAGCAGGGAAGTTATAAACAGCAATATAGAAAACACATAATGAAACGTATTTTATGAAAGGAAGTTAACATATAGGGGAGAGTACTAAACACTTTCAGTTCTTCCTTTCCTACTGAATGACAGCAGAAATGAGGGGAATAGCACACCAGGTATTTTGTAATCTTTATTGTTTAGCTATAAAGACTAAAAAATATTCCAGTTGATGGATTGTTGGAATGTACTGGCTTTACCTTATTTACTGGACCAGTTATGTACACGCTTGGACTTATTGTACTTGCCTGGCTATAGAAGAGTAGGTAGCTTTTGTTTTTTCAATAAAGGCAGGAGGAAAAACTGGAGTAGCAAAGTGAAACCTCTGGTAAAGCTTTCAGTAAAATATCAAACTTAGATTTATGTATCACTTGCTAGTCCCTGCAGTCCCCCCTTCTGCACCAGAACCTTGCCATGCAAAACCACAACATTGCTGTAAAGTGTATTTCTTGCAGCACATGCAGCCAAGCAAAGAAACGGGCACACAGAGCATCCTTTCATCATGTGTACACAGACCCTGTTTCAGCTATGAAAGGTTCTATGTGGACCAGACCTGAGTGCTAGAAATATCTAGAACATATTTTAGTAAAAGAAGCCCCACCAAACCAACAACAAACCACCAAAACTCTAACCCAAACCATTTTCGTTATGAATGATGCTCTGAAGAGTACAGTGTACCACAGTTAAGTGAATGTAACTCTGCTTACTGGCATTCAACCACTTTTGACAATCATGTTTTTATTTCCCAAACGCATACCTTACCACCCTTCTATGTAATTAAGTGTCTAATTAAACCTGCTGGCTGCTTTGATGTCTGTACAGTTTCAGAAGTCAGGAGAACAGAGGGTACACTACATCCCCTGAAATTAAAGCCTGCGTAGAGAACTGATTATAAGTTCAGAAGAAATAAAACTTTCTGCCCCAGAAATGCCAAGTCTCTTTAGCACCGAGGTGTCACGAACCATTTAAAGACATTTCCCATCTGGAGCTCAGCAGCTGGCATTTGTCATAAACTAAACCTGAAGTAGCAGGGTCCAGGGGTGTTCTCTGCAGCTGACAAATAGGCAAATACACTTCCTGCAGCTATCTGGCAAGAGACAATTGCAGGAAACCCAAGTATCACCACTTTCATAACTTTAAATACTGTAATTTCAGCTAACATTGAAATTCCTTGAAGGTAAGTTCAAATGAGAAAGATAATTTCCAGCCAAAGCAAAAGCTCACACTAAAAGCACTGCAGTTTATCTCCTAAGATAAACTGGCTATTGGGTATAAAGTTCTTTTCCATAGGTTTTGGGTTTTTGTTGGATTTGGGGTTCTTTTTTTTTAATGTTCTGAAGTCATGGAGTTAAAGGCAGGTATAATAAATGCCTGAAGTAATCATTTAAGCCTGGTGCCTCAGACAGGCACGAACACGCTGAACTCGTTCATGTGGCTGAAAAGGAATTCTTCAGTAGCCGCCTGATGGGTGAGATCTTAAACTCTCTGCTCCTCCAAATCACGTCGATTCCCTTCTCCAGTGCTCCTGCTTCCCGGTCTGCTCTCCCCGAGAGCGGGCTGCGCGGCCGCTCGCGTTAACAGCGCGGATCCCCGGCTGCGCGGCTAGTTAGCTCATTACCCACCCCCGCCCCGCTGCCAGGCCAGGCCTTGCCTTCCCCCTGCGCTCCCCGCGCACAGAAAGCGCCTTTCCCGGTACAAAGCGCGGCTCTTCACGCTGTGGCAGTGGCAAACTCCGCTCGGCCCTTCCCGCCTTCCCCTTCAAATCCCAACGGCCGCGACAGGTCAGCAGGTGGGGCCGGGCGCCAGCTGTACCGCTCCCGCGGTGATGCGTCCGCTTCTCCCCGCGGTCTGGAGCCGCTTGCGGGCGCCAGGTTGGGGAACCGGCCGCTGTCGCAAGGCAGGCGGCACACGGGGACGGGCGGCCGGCCGCGGAAGGGGAGGGGTGCGGGCACGGCGCCCCGCCGAGCCGTGGCTCGGACGCTGCCTGCGGGGCGACGGGAAACCGCAGCAGGCGAGGCAGGTGCTGGGAATCGCCTCAGAGCCGGCTCGGGCAGCTGGTCGTTCACCCCGTTCATCCTGCTGCTCCTTAGTTGGCATAATGAATTTTCCGGTGACGATGGTGTGAGTTAAAAACTCGAGCGGTGCAGCTAATGTTGGTCCCCGTTGTACACTGGGGTCTGGTTGGTAATAGAAGTTCAGTGGGGTTACTCGCCTCGTCTGTGCCCGGGTGGTAAAGCAATGGCTTTAGAACAGGAAGGCTTCCAGTCATGTAAGCAGTGAGGTGCTCCAGTGCTTTGTTACTCAGGCGGTGGAATTAGAGGTTTAATAGTGACTGCAGCCTGCTCACCGGTATTTATTGTCCTTGGGGGACATGGCACAGTTTTTATGTGTAAAAATGATTTGTAGCAAAGTTAGCGTGAGGCTGGTAGTTCCTAGAAACGAATTCAAACAGTTACCCCATTTTGCAGCCCTTGTTGGTTCAGAGGTTAATTCCAGCAAAGGCTGCTTGTCAGGGCTCCTGCTTCCTTGTTCTCCTCCCCGTGTTGAGCCCAAGCTTAGAGAACCGTGACTGCAGGATGGAAGAAGATATCCAGCCTTGACGTGGGGATGGCAAACCCAAAAAATAGTTACTGCAGCATCCTGGATAGCTCTGACTTCCCACAGCTGGGAAGGGCTCTTCTGTGGCGATGGTTTCGCATTATGGTTGGTTGCTGATAGCTGGCTGTTCATCATCAGCTCAGTTTTTGTTATATTGGGATCTAGTGTCTGAGATTTTTCACTGGTGTGCTAGCTGATGGAGAAGCAGCCAAAGGAAATGAAGGAAATGAACATGCTTATGGCATGTGGCATGTGGCACTCCTACTGTGTGCTTATGGCTTATGGCATGTGGCACTCCTACTGCTGTTTATTTTCACCTTTAGCAAATACTGTTTGTGTGTGTTTATTAAAAAAAAAAAAATACAAATTGGCCCTTTTTTGCTTCTCAGAAGGACTGGATTTAAATTTTAGTTTGTGAACTGACACCATCCATTGTTTTAGTGAAGAAATAATCAGTTCTCAACTAAATTTTTGCTATGGCCACACACACGAGGCTACTTTAAAGCTTCCATTTACATTATTGCAGTGAGGAGATGTATGGTGAATCATATAGCTCTTCAACTAGTGAATGTTTTGATTTTTTTTTTTTTGAACTAGACAAGAAGTGGATTAAGAGGTCAGAAACAGCTTGTGTAAAAGTGTTTACTGGTTTTGATATTTAATGGTCTAACCACAAATATTTGCACACAGGTCTGGAAGTCTGATTGAAGTGTAAAAATGAAGCATTGGGACTGAGAAACTAAGTTCTGGAATTCAAATATTTGAATTAAAGTTATTTGAAAGTGCTGGTAAGTCAGTTGTGCTTTTCAAGCTTTAGGTACAAAGTTGGAGATGTAAATGACAAATGGGCTATTTGATACCTTATATATTTCTATAATACCTGTTAGTCACAGTTGGATTTAAGTAGCTCAGTGCTGTGCCAGTTTTTGAAAGATTGTGCAATGGTATGAGCGTATGTGAAAAGAACTGTATGGACAAAGCCAAATGAACCTTCAGGGGTGATGGTTTTATACCAAGAAGAGGAAAATATGGGAGTCAGTCTGCTTTAGTGAGAAGTCTTGTAACAGTGAATTTGGGCTCACGTCAAGAAAAAAGAGCTTGAAAACAGTTCCAATATAAATGGCTATTATTTAAATATTTTTTAAAAGTATTAATGAAACATAAAAAAAAGTTAAAGTAATAAATCCTAAACTTTGGATTACATTTGTTTCCTAATTGTATGTTGGAGAGGGCAACAGTGAACACTTTCTTCTGTTTGGTTACAAGATATTTTTATGGCCATTACACTTTCCCCCTCTAGAAATAGCTGTTTACATAACAAAGGCTGATTAAGCAAACATCGTTTGCCTTGAACTGGGAAAACTTCATTCTTTTCTTCCTTTGTCCTTCTGTTCTCAAGAGTACTACTTAAAATGGTCTTTAATGTAAGTGTGTCTTAAATAGATTTACAATGTGTGCAGAATATTTAGGGTAGGTACAACGTAAAACAGTCACCAGCTCTGTAAGTTCTAAGAAAATGTTTGCTGTGCTAGGAATCGCTGTGTCAAAAATATTTTAAAAGTACTTGCACAAGATAAGGATTATTCTGCTATATAAACTTAAATAAAGGTTGTTAAATAAACACAGTATTATATTATTTTAAAATAATTGTTCCAGAATTGTAATTTACAGAATGACTCTTTCCTTGTGCACCTATATTTTAATGGGATTTTTTAAATCTGTAATAGAATTGCTAAGGCTAAACTGAAGCAAAACAGTGAAATTCTAGTTGTAGGAGCCTGAAGGTGGAGGGAAAGGGAATGGGTGGAACCCAGACAACTTCCATTAGTTAATAACTTGCAGTCTTCTTTTTTTAAACATGATTCTTTCTTTTAATGTTATAAAATTCATGTAATGGCTTTTAACTTCTGTGAAATGTCCAACCGTGTTAAATGCAGAATGCATTGGAGAAAATACTTTAAGGTGCTTAGAATAAATAACTTTGTAGAGCGAGGGCAATCCTCTCTTGTGTAAACACAGTATGTCAAGAAAGTCAAGTGAAACAAGAAAAAACATGTTAGAGTGCTTTTTTCCCTTTTGTTCTTTATGCCTGGTCATTCTTCAAAGATTTATTACCAAGTAAAATATAGAATACAGTATGGCACTTGGATTTCTGTCTGCTTCTCCCCCCTCCCCCACGCCTTGTGATCATGTTTATGGTCACGAGTGTGGAATAAATTGGTGCATCAGAGACTGCCCCAGCCTGCCAAACTGTGCTCAGAGTGAACATGAGTGACACACAGGAATTTACAAACAATGAATGAATTGCTATGTCCATAAATTACAATAGCACAGAATCAAAGAAACAAACAAAAGTTTAGTTTTCTTGTTTTAAACTGTGAATTTGGAGTTTCTGTAGCAGATATTTAGCTCATCTTGCTAAAGTGCTGTCCAGAATCATGCCATTGATTTTCTTGTATTTTCTTGTCATTGTCTCCCTCTGCCAAACATAAAATATCAGGAAGATTGTTAATTCTGTAGGGTAATACCTTGCACAGGTCTGTATCATTCACCACATACTGGCCATGATGTGGTTCACTGAATGGTCCTCAGTATGTATCATTATAAGGGTTTAAAAAAGGGCTAGCAAGAGTTTGATACAAATAGTGATTGCAAGTAATTAAAACCTGAGCATCTTGCTCTCTTAGGCCTCTGAAAATGTTGATGTGTGTACCCACTCTGGTGTTTGCAGTGCAGACTCCTAAACGGAGAGTCCTAGGCTGACAAGTCCTTAAAGATATAGGCAGCGGTATGCAGGAGTCCTGCTGACATCAGTTCACTGAAGTTAAGTAAAGGTATTTGAGGAGTTTGGGAGGGTCTGGACAGATGGTCGTGCCCCAGTGCTGGGGTGGGGGTGCTAGCTCAGTAGTGTTTTTTCTGAAGTCTCAACACACAGAGCTGTGGAAACCAATCTCTTGGCGCTGCTGTAACAAGTCTGCTATTGGTAGATAACATTATTTACCAAATATTATCATTATTGGCTTGCTTAAGAGCGATGTTAACATGTTTTAAGGAATAATAATAGCTCTGTGTGCAGAGCCAGCAGGGGTACAAACCCATGCTGCCTGAGTGCAGGGCAAGGGCTCAGTGTGGTTTTGCTTTTCCTCAGAGCATAGTTATATTCGGATATATACTTAGTTTTTTAAAGTATCTAGGGTAAGACTGCTTTTTAAGTTAGGTAGGTATTTATTTGTAACTTAGTCACTCCCTAAATTATACTGAATGTAGTGTTTAGTGGCTTTCTGCTTACTATATGCTTTAGGCTTATAATTTAATATGCACATTTCTAGTTTTGTGGCACACTTAATTTTGTCCTTATTTCTTTAGAGAAATATTAGGATGGTCAAGAATTGATTCACCTATCTCTACTATGTCTGCATGACTCTTTTTTTGTATAGAACAGCTTGGCAAACTTGACTGTATTCCTCACTCTGCATGTTGTTTGCAGGAGTGCAGAGGAAGAGGGGCTCAAGTCAAGTGAGGATTTCTTAATAGCCGTGTGAGGGATTACAGAATTGCATCACGTGTGTTCTTCCTAAGTCTTCTCTATCAGTCTGCCCTTAATCTGATTTTGGTCTAAGTCAGGGCTAGCAGACATGGTTGAGGGTGTCGATTTGAACCTGGGTTTGGCTTCAGCCTTAACTGGCAGTACTCCCACCTTGCGTGAGAAAGCAGGCTAATCTAACCTGCTGCATTTATTTTAACAGTACCATCTTGCTCTTCTGCCTGATCTGTACTTTCCTTTGTAATTCCTTACTGTTCTTTCATGGGGTAAATGACCCAATCTGAGTCAAATTAGAACCTCCTTAATTTCTTCCAAGATTCCATATGTGACTAGAGATGTCATTTGAGACGCTTTGATATTTTTTTGTTTGTAGAATATTTTCCTTGATGTTGTCAAAGGTTCCTGCTCCAGACTGTTTTGTTTATAAATTGCCTCACTTGGAATAAAACACTGTTCTGTTGTGTCACAAGCAGCACCTTACAGTAAATCAGAGAGAAGTGTGTTCCTGAGAAACTGGCTACTGAAATGCCTTTGTTCAGCTCATGTGAAGGCCCACGTGCTATCCTAATGCAAGGGCTAGTTCAGAATAAACCCTGTTGGATGAGTAAAATGTCAGCTGGACCTTTAAAATAGAGAGGCTCTCAGGATTTGGCCAACTGCAACAATTACTGTTCTCTCTCTTTTTTTTTAATAGCATTTTTCAAAATCTTGATTTATTGGTAGAATAATTCATCTTACTGTTCAGCCTATGTAGATGAAATTAGAGGAATGAATGCAAATAATTTCCAGCCAAGTAAAAGTTCCTCTAAATGGTTTTGTTCTTTTTTTTTTTTTATTAAAAAAACCACATGGTTTTAAATTTCTTTTTAAACACAGTAAAACTTAGTTTTTTCACTAAAGTATATTTGTTTCTTTGGTTTAGTCTGTCAGCAGCAAGTCCTCTATCTTCCAATACTTGCAGAGTTTTCCATTATTGTTTCCCAAAACACAGAACTTCTTTCAAGGGCACTGTAAATGTTTTAATATGTGGATTTATATATCTTTTTTTTTTGGTTAGTATTTTGTGGCAGATGATGTTGACATCATTGGCTCCAGGAAATAAGTTATTGTATTGCTTTATGTTCGTTGCAAGCAGCTTTCATGAAAAAAGAAAAAATAAGGAGGGGGGAGGAAAAAAGTGAATAATTTTCCTCTTATAGTCATTTGTTTCTGGAAGAGGCAGAAGATGAGTGGCTTGATAAAATGGTGTTGACCAGTTCAGCCGTTAACAATATTATCTTTAAATAGTTTTAATTAATATATTTTTTTTAATATCTGTCTGTAGAAAATGATCATAGTAAAGCTACATATCCTGCAGGTGACTTCTGGAAAAAGATGATTCTCATTCCAATGGACACAGTTTCAGCTGACATGAATCACGTGGGGAGGTGGGTGTGATGGGTAGGACTGTGTTTCAACGTCAGAACAATTAGGTTGGTGTGTGGTTCACATTAGTGCTATAGGTTTGGATCCTGAATTACTTAGGTAGGTAGGAGACACTGTATCCAATTCCATAAAGGCAGAGTACAGAGTAGTGAGCTGTAGGTCGGGTAGGTTGCTGTGTGCAGTTCCGTTCTGGATGTTGCTGTTGTTGCTGTTCTCCATCTGGCAGTGAGAAGGGAAACACTGGGAAGACGTTGGGGATGATGAAATGAGAACTAGGGGATCCACAGCCAGGCTGTCATCTTTCAGCTCCTCCCAAAGATTTCCTGTAACAGAACAAAATGAATTGATTCAACTTTCTTTGTATTTGCTTTTTGAAATATTGTTTTACAGGAGAAGTTGGTGATTATGCAGTTGTCTATGTGTATGTACTCTTAATCACTTGTGATTGAGAAAGGAAAAAGATCTGAGGCCCCATCTGGAGTCCTGTGTCCAGATCTGGGGCCCCCAATACAAGAAAGATGTGGAACTGTTGGAGAGGGGTCAGAGGAGGGCCACGAGGATGATCAGGGGGCTGGAGCACCTGCCCTACAAAGAGAGGCTGAGGGAACTGGGCTTGTTCAGCCTGGAGAAGAGAAGGCTGTGGGGGGACCTCATTGCAGCCTGCCAGTCCCTGAAGGGAGCTTATAAGCAGGAGAGGATTCAACTTTTTAAAAGGATAGACAATGGCAGGACAAGAGGGAATGGATTAACACTAAAGGAAGGGAGGTTTAAATTAGATCTTAGGGGGAAGTTTTTTACAGAAAGAGTGGTGAGGGGCTGGAACAGGCTGCCCAGAGAAGTAGTGGATGCCCCGTCCCTGGAAGTGTTCAAGGCCAGGTTGGATGGGGCCCTGGGCAACCTTGTGTAGATCCAGGCCTGGAGGTTGGTGTCCCTGCCTGTGTCAGGGGGGTTGGAGCTCTATGATCCTTGGGGTCCCTTCCAACCAAGACCATTCTATGATTTAGTTATTATTTGTTTGCCTCCATAATAAATTTAAATCCAGGCAAAAGCAGCATTAATTTAGGAAAATTATTTCAGTTGGTAATTGGCAAGATTCTGTTGTAAAAGTATCCTTATGAAGTATAAATTCTACTTGAAAGAAATCCTACTCATTTTGAAAGGGGATATTGTCTGTTATCTTCATTAATGGTAGAGCTAACAGGACAAATCTGCAAATAGTATTACTTTACAACTGGACTTCTTGTATTCTTATGGTGTAGCATTATCTGAACTGCAAACTAAATTCCTGGATATGGGTTTGACCTAAAAAATCAAAGGATTTGAAAAGTTGCTTTTTTTCTAATGTGTACCAAAAAGTTTCACATCTTTCCACTGAATACTCATATTGCAGCGAAAGCATGATGTAAATTACTACAGGAGGGCTCTATTTTTCATACTCATTATCAAAGATTTCTTCAGGGTAGACTATCACTCCAAGCAAACTGTCAAACAGGGTAATACTTAGGGCTTTTACAAGTAACTGTTTGATTTCTTTTTTCTTAGGGGTTTTTTTTTCCCCTAATATGGGTGTGTGTATGATTTTGCTCCATGGGTGCAAGCTTTGTCTTAAATTCTAGGCCTTCTAATTTGAGATTCGATAAGTTTCTTAAGAAAGTAAGTCAAAGAAACTTGGATAAGGTTAAAAAACTTAAGGTAAAGGGCAAGGTGAGAGGAAAACTGGAATTGTACCGTATTGGTAAATCATACAGAATATTTACAGTACAAATACTCCAGATGAACTGAGTAAAATGTAAAGAGGTTCAGAGAAATTAGAGGAATGTGAGATCCAGCTCCTGAAAGAGGAAGAAGTTGAGGATTCAGAAAGCTGTGTTGTTAGTAAAGCAATCTGGGCATGGCAGGATCTGTGATTCAGGGAGCTACTGCTGTATGTTCAGCATGTTTGAAATTGAATGCGGCTGCGGCCGAGAAAAATACAGGTGGATCCTGTCACACTGACCTGGTCGCCTTCTCTGACAAGGTGACCTGCTTAATGGGCGAGGGGAAGGCTGTGGATGTGTCTACCTGGACTTCAGTAAAGCCTTTGAAACGGTTTCTCACAGCATTCTGATTGAGAAACTGGCTGCCACTGGCCTGGACAGGGGGACCCTCTGCTGGGTTAAACACTGGCTGGATGGCCTGGCCCAAAGGGGGAATGGAGCCAAATCCAGCTGGAGGCCCGTCACGAGTGGCGTCCCCCAGGGCTCAGTCCTGAGTCCAGTTTTCTTCAATATCTTTATCAATGACCTGGGTGAAGGGATTGAATGCTCCCTCAGTAAGTTTGCAGATGACACTAAGCTGGGAGGAACTGTTGTTCTGCCTGAGGGTAGGGAGGCTCTTCAGAGGGATCTGAACAGACTGGACTGATGGGCTGAGACCAATGGGGTGAAGTTTAACAAGGCCAAGGGCAGAGTGCTGCACATGGGACATAACAACCCCCTGCAGAGCTACAGGCTGGGGGAGACTGGCTGGAGAGCTGTCAGGCAGAGAAGGACCTGGGGGTATTGGGTGCCCGCAGGCTGAATATGAGCCAGCAGTGTGCCCAGGTGGCCAGGAAGGCCAATGGCATCCTGGCTTGTATCAAGAATAGTGTGGCCAGTAGGTCTGGGGAGGGGATTTTGCCCCTGTACTCAGCGTTGGTGAGGCTGCACCTCGAGTGCTGGGTCCAGTTCTGGGCTCCTCACCATAAGAAGGACATTGAGGTCCTGGAGCGAGTCCAGAGAAGGGCACCCAGGTTTGGGAAGGGGCTGGAGGGCAAATCCTGTGAGGAGCAGCTGAGGGAGCTGGAGGTGTTCAGCCTGGAGAAGAGGAGTCTGAGGGGAGACCTTATCACCACGTACGCTGACCTGAAGGGAGGTTGTAGAGAGGTGGGCGATGGTCTCTTCAGCCAGGTAACAGGAGATAGGACAAGGGGAAATGGCAAGAAGCTGTGCCAGGGCAGATTTAGATTAGATATTAGAAAAAAAAAATTGAAAAAAAAAATTGAAAGAGTTGTCAGGGCCTGGAACAGGCTGCCCAGGGAGGGGGCTGAGTCACCTTCCCTGGATGTGTGTAACAGACTGGTAGATGAGGTACTTAGAGATATGGTTTAGCTTAGGACAGGAATGGTTGGACTTGATGATCTTTAAAGGTCTTTTCCAACCTTGTGATTCTGTGATGGAATATTTGGGACAGTCCAATGGCAAGACAGTTGCATTCGCTGACTCATGCAGATTATTAAGACTGGTTTGGTTTTTTTTCTGTTTTAGGTTGCTTTATGTACCATGTTTTGCCTGTGCAGGAAGGCAGTTCTGCATGTTAGTTGTGCAGCAACAGCTTTATAATTTGGAACCCACAGATTTTATTTTGTTTGTGTACATATATAAATATATTTATACATAAACATGAACTTGGTGGGGTTATATTCTTATTATTTCTGCATGGAAAGCTATGTTCTTCCTTCAAAATCCTGTCCATTCAAGATGATTCAATTATTTTTTATCAGGATCTTTACTAGTAGTCAGCATTACATGACTAAGTATTTAAGAACACACCTCAGGAAATGTAATTGTTCAGGACCTAGATCGCATGAGTGCCTGTGAAACTTGTGAAGGAGTCAATAGCATTCCTTTGAGCAAAGATGTGTAAATAATGATAAAGAAAAATATCAATGTGCTAAGTCAGTTAAAAGGATTTCTCTTGCTCCTCACATGACAGTTCTCAATACACACCAAATAATTGAGCATGACTAGTTTTCAGTGGAAAATATGTCTGAATTAAAAGAAATACTTTCTGAATACTGTATTGCAGTATTTAATATCAGGAGCTGTAGTCAATAGGAGGAGAATCAACTTTTTAAATGGTAAACAATGACAGGACAAGGGGTACTGGATTAAAGTTAAAGGAAGGGAGGTTTAAATTAGATATTAGGGGGAAGTTTTTTACAGAGAGAGTGGTGAGGGGCTGGAACAGGCTGCCCAGAGAAGTAGTGG
Source organism: Zapornia atra (assembly GCA_013400835.1). Taxonomy (NCBI): domain Eukaryota; kingdom Metazoa; phylum Chordata; class Aves; order Gruiformes; family Rallidae; genus Zapornia; species Zapornia atra. The sequence continues at coordinate 55,180 of VZTU01008897.1, forward strand.
ATGCCCCGTCCCTGGAAGTGTTCAAGGCCAGGTTGGATGGGGCCCTGGGCAACCTTGTGTATATCCAGGCCTGAGGTTGGTGTCCCTGCCTGTGTCAGGGGGGTTGGAACTCTATGATCCTTGGGGTCCCTTCCAACCCAGGCCATTCTATGATTCTATGATAATAATGGTGTGGTTTTCTTTTTCTCTCTCCCCTGGGATGCTTTTTTGGAAAACTTTCTAAAGAGAGAATTCACAATTCCATGTAGTAGAAAATAATGGAGGCTGGTCAGCTGGTCTTTGTAGCAGAGGCAAGGATGAATAGTTAAAGGAGGGCAAAACTGTCTTCATTCTGCTAGTGTTTGTTTACATGAATGCAGGATGCCATTGAAAATGGGGGAAAAATTAAAATATTTATGCAGGGTTGGGATGTGATGTAATAAGCCTCACTAAAAAGTATAAATCCTTCAGATACCTACCCTGGAGATCAAAATCAGTCAGGGATGGATTAAGAGCATCGATATCATTGCTGAGATCTCCTTCCTGCATGAGCGTGTCCTGCATTGTCCTGGCTGTAGAGTGCTCTGTCAGCATCTTCACACCACAGATGGGGGGGGTCTGAGCCGGCAGTGGAGAATCCTGGGTGATGCTGGGCTGAGTTCTGAGTTCGCTTTGAGCCTCCCCAGAAGGAAATAGGGTATGAGGGTCAGGTGGCTGTTGCATTAATGTACTTGAGATTTGAGGAAAACCCTGTTGTGATGAATAGCACGCGGTTTGCTGCCCCCCGAGTAAATTTGGTAATGGGTTCTTGACGTGTAGAGCTCCCGATGCGTGGATGCTGTGTAACGGCTGTGGTATAGCGGAGGAAAGCGAGGTCTCACATAAGGAATGGGGTTGGACTGCCATCTGCCTGGAAAGAGACGCACTTGCAACACCAGTCGAACTGCAGGACATGACTGAAGATCTCAGCTTTTCACTTTTGTCGCCTATCAGGGTGTCAAGTTCTTCTATGAAACACGAGGAGAGAAAAAAAAAAAAGGTAAAAAGGTCCATGACTTACTAATTCCTGACAGAGCCTTAATCTTCCTAGCTTTCAGAAGGGACCTTAGTGTTCCTACCCAAATGGGTGAATAGAATGGGGGGGGGGGGGGGGGGAAAAGTGTTGGCACATA
>VZTU01008897.1:56348-124415 GCA_013400835.1 Zapornia atra
TATGAGAACTCCAAAAACCTGAGATGTTTTTCTAAATTATCATTCAATAAATGAGTATGTAGTAAATCGCATTTTTGTGTTTAAAGATTGGATACTTACCAGGTAATTTGAGATTTTAGTCTATAGTACTTATTCAGTGTTGTTTTTAATCTTAAAGTTTAGTGAGATGTCAAGAGTGTGTTTTCTTGGCGGTGCCTCTTTGGAAGCACTCCTGCAAAATGAGGTCTTATTAAATTCTGCTTTTTTAAATTTTCTTTTAAATTATTTTGCCCATTTATAACCAGGAAAAATGCTTAAATGTTTATTCCTAAGTCATGTATAAATGCTCTCATGCAGCCTGTTACAAAGCAAAGTTCTGGACACCAGTGATTGTGAACTGCCAACATATGACTGACCTGGCTTTGCCATGCTTTTCCTTACAGCAACTGGGTCTTTCCTCTTCCATTTCTGAAGCTCCTCCTGCATCTTATCAATTTTGGCTGGATTCAAAGCCCACAAGCAGCCTTTCCGAGAAGAATTGCCTGACTTGTTTTCAACTTTCTCAAAGCATTTGTTCAAAGATAAGTTGTGGCGCACCGAATTCTTCCACCCATCTGGAGCTGTCTGGAAAAACAAATCCACTCTAAGAATGGAACTTCAAGGAGGGGGGGGAGGGGGGGGGAAATATATATATTCAAATATATTTTCTCCATTTTGACTGATTATAAAAAATGCTGTTTAGATTATACTTTCTACAGTATGAAACACAAAGCCCGTACGTTAGAAGGAAGCCACAAAAATGTTACAATCCTGTTGTGTGGGAAGAGAGGAATCAGATAAAATAGTAGCTGGTCTCTGAAGCAAGAAGGTTGGCCTTGGCAGAGCAGCCTCTGGATCTTTGAGAGCGAGTTTGCAAATCACAAGAATCAAGTGTGTGAAGAATTATATTCTAGAACTGTGAACTAACAGGAAATCTATCTTCTTAATCTATTTTGGAAGACCTAGAAAAATTTCAAACACTTAATTGAAGGACTACCTGCTACCTGGACTCAAATTAAGTGTCCAGGCAGACTTCAAAAGAATTTTAGCATGCTACTGTAGGTGTAACTTTATGGGCTAGCCAATTACATAGCCAAATGGTTTAATCACAAGCCCTACAGATGACATACAGGTTTCTACATCTGATCACTGCATCTTTTTACTTTGCATTTATTTTTAACTCAGTACTGGAAGTTGGAAGGTTCTTTGAACAATTCATATAGGCTTCATTAAAATGACTTCTTTTATTTAAGTGATCAATGAGTGAACCAAAATCCCCTCCTTTCTCTGAGGACAGATTTGCATTGGACTGCAAGAATGGAAAGAAAAGAAAACCTAGTGCAGAAAAAAATGTCTTCCCTCTGTTTATACAATTTAATTTATTTTTTCCCCCTGATTGCTTGCAAAAGAGCTTTGGAAATGGCTGTTGCTGTAAGATGAAGAGGGAAATACCCAGCAAAATGCTCACACTCAGGCTCTGGTGAGAAATGCCTGTCTGCTTGCTAGTCTGAAATATTGATCTTCAGGAAATGGCACTGTGTCCTTTTATTGCATAGAGCTTTTTCTGCTGTTTATTTGATTTCACTCACTTCTGCTTGCTTAGTCATGCAGCCTGAAGATACTGCCCATCACATTAAGGCTTTGTAAACAGGTGTGCTTGCTGATATCAGAAGATTCCTGTAGTAAATTCCTGATGTGTCACTTCCTTGCTTTCCTTTTGGTAGGTACTGTACAATGCTATTTGTTGCGTGTCTGAGAACTGTCTTAGCTCCTTGTCACTGCACTATAATCTTAAAAAAAAAGGGGGTGGGGGGGGAGCAGGAAGAATTACTTGCTGCATAGTGGTGGGAATCAATCTGAGAAACCCAAATTAATTGTAAGACATGGCAGCTGCTAGTGCAGCTAGACTCCCCCTGTCATTGTAAGACCAGTTAAACAAAAAAAAAGTGTAACTTTACCTGTGTCAATCAAATGATATTCTTTCCAAAAATTGACATTTACAGAGATGAGAGAAATCTCAAGCAAGACAGACTTTAGAGCTCATCAGATTACAAAGAATGATCATCAGTACTAGTGTATGTGAGGCTTTTTTGGTTTATTTTTAACCAATTTTGGGTATTTTTTCTTGTTTCAAAAAACCCAACCTAATCTGCGTGTCATAAGAATTAAAAGAAGTTAAAACAGCTCTCTGAAAGGCGGATGAAGTTGTCTGTGTGCCACTATTAATTCATAATCATATCTTATTTGTTGTCATAATTGTTTGTAAACCACAGAGAATTATAGAACAGAGAGAACAAGAAATATGTTTTTCCATAAATTAAAATTTCCCTTTTATGCACATTAAGTTTTGTTTCCATTCTTAGACTTTAATAAGGATCCTTATCATCTAGAAAGCCGGCTTTTTGATAGTTTCTCTAGTGTAATAGATTTCTTCTAAGACCATCTTTTATAAATGGACTCATGTCCTCTTTGCTTTCACATGATACACCATGAATTTCTGAACATACTTGGGCAGAAATCCTACTTCTCTCAGGAATGTAGAATCTGTTCTTTCCTACCTTGGTGTAAAGGGCTGCCTTGTGGGTTAAGGCATTAATACCTAACTGAAGGCTTTGAGGGTCAAATTTAATACTTGCTTTCTTTATTAAAGAAATGGATTAGTTGTGGAAGTTAAATAATGTGTTATTTACTTAAATTATTTTCCCTTCATAGCAGCACAGCTTCTACCCCTTTGGCCCACCTGATCTCAGCATGTCACTATTCTGTTAGCCAGTTCCATAGGTGAGACAGCACACGTTTCTATTTAAAGTAGAAACAAAGCAACACCCAAACCAACAAAACCCCCTTAAAACCCTTTCTGCCATAGGCTAATAGTAAAGATGATGAATCAGGGTTTTTTTTCCCTTGCAGATCATATTCAAGCTGTTTCCTGGCAGTTGCAGAAGTAAATAAAACTGTTCCTCCTAAGTAAGATGTGTACTTAGCTACTGAATAAGCTGACCTGAAAGAATATTCATGTTTCTTGCCCCGCACATGAGGCTTCATATACCTCTGTCTGTATCTAGACAGGATAATTAGTGTTTCTGCTAAGAACCAGAGAAGATGGGAGTGGCATGTGTTTCTCAGAGGTTTTCAGAATGTGTGGGGGTGTAAACTATGAGATAGTTTTAGAAACGTAAGAACGAAAAGCACACGGATTTATTCTGGAGGCTGCTGCCAGGAGTTGAACAGGTTCTTGCATTAAACTTGGTATTGCTGAGCAGCAAAAAATAGTCATTTACTGAGGTAGGCCCTGAAGGAACACTCTGGCAGCGAATTCATGTTACAACCCTGTCACCAGATTTTTAAATTAACATTTGACTGTCTTTAACAGAGCTTTGGCTGCTGAAGTTGCTCTGCTATAGTTGGAGTCCACTTGCTGTGGCTCGTTTTCTGCTGTTGCTGTACCTAGTGTAGTGTGACAAACTCCACGCAGCTTCATCCACAAGAGAACTTGCTGCTCTAAGTGCCATGGGACCACAGACCTCTCTAACCTTTTGGACCACTGGCAATAACTCCAATTAACAAGATTAAAGCTGCCTGTTAGACTCACTAATCACTACAAAGAAAGAAAAGATGACAAGCAAAAAATATTATTGTAGAGACCCATTGATCCTGACCGCCTCTTGAAGTTTAAAGAGTTCAGTGATCTTGCAAAACCCTTTCTCTTTAAATCTAGGCCTCAAGAGAAGGGAGAGGTACATCAAAGAGTAATTCAACTTTAGCTGCGTAGATGTTTTTTTTAGGACGTAGGAGTTGGATTGCTCTGTTTCAACTAGAAATGAGATTGTTGCATCATAGAAACTGAATTTGCTGTGGCAGCGAATACAAGTTAATTTGACTAGGCTTGTATCATCTCATGTCTCCCAGCAAGATTCTGTGTACACTTGTACTCTGTTTCTAACTTAAATTGTTTCCCCTCCCCCCCCTGTTGCATCCTGCTATTTAGCAATTTCTGGTAGCAACAAGGAAATCTTTATATCACTTTATCCAAAACAGGGAGGATAGAGGATAGATACTCACTTTTGATATGTATTGATAGTTCTGTGGGCAGCTGTAAAGGCCAGAAGTAGATAGGGCTTAGAGCCCTTAAGCACAGTATTTGCTCACTTATTCTCTCCTGCTTACTTTAAGGATGCTTGGAATGGAACTATTTAGTAACTTGAAAGTGTTTGTAAGTAAAATGCAAAAATAAAGCTGTCACAAAGCAGTGAATGTTCCAGTAGTACTCCCTGCACTGTTCTCCTGTAATGCATGTGGCAGCAGGAACCTCTGTCTCTTCAATGTTTAAACGATTTAAGAAAAAGAAATGATCTGCCATGAGGAAAAAGACATGGGGATTTTTAATTTTTAGGCCTTGCTCACAGTTGCAGGGCACCTGATCTGGGCTTTTAGAGAGATGTTTTTGAAGAATCAGCAGTAACAAAGCTCAGTGTTGAGCAGCAGTCGACGACTCTCTTACAGCTTTTTGAAATTTTAACTGTAATCCTTCTGCTCTTGGATCATGTGCTGACTAATCTCCACTTGCATCCCAAGTGCAAGAAACCATTCTCTTACAGCATGGATATAAATTTCAATAGCATCTGCTACAAACCATCCACCCTTACCTTCACCAACAGTACTGTGTAATTATGAGCTTAGTACCATTTATCACATATTATATTTTTCTTTGTACAGTGCATGCAAGTGACAAAGTTGCCCAAGACGGATATCCCAGCTCCAGAACAGAGCAAGATAACCTTGAACTTCTGCTTCCACGTGAGTCTGGAGGTGCTGTTGGTGGCAGAGGAAGCCACAAGACCAGTTCTGCCTGTATCTGAGATCCGAGAGGAAGGAATGGATGTGTTTTGAAAAATACTTAATCATTTTAATGAGTTTTTACTGAGGAATGGCCACTGTGATCTGCACAAACTCAAAGTTGCAACAGTTCTAAATGTCTTTGTGTTAAATACTACCACGTGCCATGTTCCCATTGGTGCCTGAGCCTAAAATCATGAAGATACATAGCATGCCATTGATTCGATATTAATATCCTAAGAAATTGTCCCCTTTTCATAGAGTGAATCCCCTCCCCAATTCCCTGTGCTGCTGGACAAGCCTAGAGAGAGATTTCCCCACCCCTATTCCCTTAAGGAACTCACCTTAAAGTAAGGAAAGTGTTCTGTCATGAAATTGTAAATCTCACTGACGGGCAAACTTCCTGTCTTGCTGTTTTTGAGTGCCATGAAGATCAGGATGCTTTAGGGAGAGAAAGAGAAGTATTTTAGCCTGTTCTGCTTGACTCTTTAGAAGCAGCAAAAAAAGACTCTTTTTCACAGTCCATGTAATTACTGCAGCTTTCACTGTCATAGCATGAATACTGATGATGCTCAAAGTTTCTGCTCAGTTGTTCAGAAGCAATCTCCTTATGCTGCTTAACTTCTAGAGGTAATTCTCAAAGCATGTCTAGAAGGTTTAAAATACAGTAATAGTGGAATCAAGACCCCAGCCTTCAAATCCTGCTAGTGTGTATTTATTTAAGGTTGGGTTTGAACGCTTAAACTGATAAAGGCCACAAAAAGCATATCAAACTGACAGTGACAGGAGGTATAATTAATATTTGTCTGATCTACTTTGTTAGACTGCCGTTTGGGGCTAAACCTGTGTAGTGACTGGTGTATCTGATAGGTTTTCTAGGTGTTTCCTTGCCCTAGTAACTGGAGAAAAGATAGTTCTAATGCAGATCCTGGAAAAGACAACTAAGCATGATTAGTGTTGTGCTGATGAAATTTGCAACCCCTAAGATTTTGTATTAGAGAAATGTCTAGCGTTTGTGGGGGTGTTCAAGACTGTTTACATGCTTTACAACATTTCATTTCCCTCTGCCTTGGCCCCAGAGTCTGGAACATCTTGTGATTCATACAAACAGGACAGAGCACACTGGGAACAAGACAAATAAGAGTAAGCATGTTATTGCAAATTATGCTGGAAATAGGCCATGGGTAAACAGTGTATTTCCTGTAACGTTAGGACTTGAAAAAATATTTTATTACCTGTAGGAGTAGATGGGTTTGGGAAATAGAGGCTGCTGGGATTCTTGACTGCTTTGAGGAGCAATTCTTTGGTAAGGGTAGTGTGAAGAAGTAATGTACGTCACAGGATAGCTGCCTCCTGAGGGATACTGGTGATACAATAAAAGAGATGTTACTTAGTTTAGCAACAAGCTCTTAGAAATATTTTTCTTAATAACAGTATTAAAACTATTTAGCTCTGAGGATATTGCCCTCTGCCTATGTTTAGTAGCAGCTATGCCAAATCAGACCTAAAGTCTTTCTAGTGCCATATCAGGAAACATTAGTATTACTAGTTAATGCTTTAGAAGTACAAAAAACAGGGCATATATGAGGAAGGACTCACTGTTATGTGATAGTGTGTTCAAATTGAAGTATGTAAAAAAGGTGCTTGCTTTTATTATTGCCTGCTATGCTAGAGTCCTTGTGAAAACCAGCACTAACCATATCCCATTAATTGTCTCCAGGTAATTCATAATTTTATAGACCTAAAGCAAATCTCCCTTCAGCCATCTCTTCTGCAGGTAAAGAACCTTAGCCTGCTCAGCCTCCCTTGTATGTTGCACTATGTAGACAAATTAACAGTGTAATTTTGTTTATATAAATATAAGAAAACTCAGAATAATGTACTTCAGACAATATGGACCATAGAAAACCAAGCCTAATAAGGAAAGCCACTAAAAATACAGGATGAAAGAGGGAAGTTTTAACTGAGCCTTATTCAGTTTTGTGTGCTGGGGTTTTTTTGTTGATGTTTTTTGGTTGTGTTTTAGGTGGAGAGGCAAAAATTCAGTGTATAAAGGCTCCCACTGAAGTCAGACCTCGCTGAAAGGAATTTCTGCCTCTTACAGATGAATCTTTCCAGATGCCAGGGCTAGGGCATGGCCAAAATTAGGAGCTGTGTCATATACTATTAAAAAAATCTACCTGCATGCCTTCCCTCGTACTCAAAGGTTGCTGAGTCCGGTTCTAGTGTTCACTACTTGGCTCTAGAAGCCCTGTGTCATGAGGTTATAATCTTTCCTCTGAAAGATTAAAATGTAGCTTTTGAGATTTGTTGGGAAAATTTCCTTGGTAATTAGTTTATATGTTTCTCCTTAGTTTCTTGCTGTCATTTCTATTTTGAGGCCGATAGCTTCTGTTACTCTTGGGTTTTGTCCCCTTAAAATGCCTTTGAAAGGTTATCATGTGCTTGCAAAATGTCTGTAGCTTATTTATTCTGGATTCTGAATAATGTAGTTCAATTTCTCAGTTAATTTTATTGCTGTTGCTTCAGTTTTTGCCTGTTTGCTTTTATTTTTCTAACATTGAACTGCCTGAAATGGAATGTGGAAAAACATACTGAGACTCGAATTTCTTTGCTACAGCAAGCAGGGTGAAAGAAATGAGATGCACCTAATTAATCATGTCCTGCCTTGTTAAACTAAATACTGGGCAAAACTGCACTTTTGAGCAGCTGTGAAGTAATTGCCTTGTGCAGTTCTGTGCCACTTGCTTTGTTGCATTCTGTGTGGATTTTTCACCAGAGTAGGAAACTGGGCAATTCACAGCTTAATTTTGATTTTATTGGTTTTAGTGGCTCTTTGAAAGGAAAGAATACTAAGATGGCACTGGTTGTGATGGCATCACCAAAGGCAAGCACTGGGTGTTTTAAGGATTATTTCTGTTTTATTGGTTTCATTACTTCTTTTTGAGGGAACAGAAGCTGGGGAATGGTCTGGTATGACAGGCTTGAGCTGGTTTTACAGTCGCACAACTGGCATGAAAGGTGTCCCTGTTTTATGGAGGGTGGGTAAGTGACTTCAGTATGTGTCTGCTGTTTCTTTCAGGTGAATAAGAAGTTATTTGTCTTATGAGTCATCATTTATGTTGTGTCCAGCAAAGGGGAAGGTGAGGCCATTTTATCATTTGGACAAAATTAACGAAGGAGCTGATGTCTCTCATCCCTCTAATGAAAAGAGGCGTAGTTTGAACATCCTTCACTTCAGGCTAAAGGGCCCGTTCTCTTGAGTGTAACTTCCTAGTGATTTAAATTGCACTGCTCCATTCAAATTTGAAATGTAAAGTATTAATACTGGAGCTGCATCATGCAAAAGATGTCATTCCACTTCTCCATCATGTATCACACGTTCTTTCATTTCTCAGTATCTGATTATGGCACACAGACAGCAATTCCACCTGTTATGACTTTGGATGCTTATATCTTTTTTTTTTTTTTCCTCTGAGTAGTAGTACATGTTGCCATACTTTTACTATAGTAACATTAAGAAGCACNCTGCATGTAAGAGGTCTGTCACAGTGCCAGCCTGCAGGTGAATGGAAGACTTTCCTCTTAGTGCTTGTTGTATCTTGCCTAGCAGCTCCCAGAAGGTATATTTCAACTTTAATTTTGTAGGGTTTTTGAATGTGGTTAATGCCACTGCATAGTAACAGTACTGGTATCAAGTAATTAGTGACAGGGGAAGGGTGCCTACTCCAGGTGAAATAAAGAAATTTAAAAATATTCAAACGAGCTAACTGGAGTTTCTGCTAAGGCAGTGCAGAAAACTGGCATTTATAGGGTGTGTGAGATGTGTGGCGTTGTACTGCTGTGTCTGTACTGCAGTCCCAGTGGGGAACTAGTTTATATTTGCAGCAGAGCTTTTGTGGCAAGGTAATTCTTCATTTGGGACCCTTTTCTTCTAAAATAATGATAATAAAATCAATCCATTTGTAAGTTAGGATGGTAGTGTATTACCACCTTTTTATATTATTATTAGCTTTTGTCACTTCTGTTGAGTTTTAGGCTAGCAAGAAAAAACAAGTAAGTTAACCATGATGGTGTTGACAAGAACTTCAGAGGTAGTTACCTTTTTGGCACATTGGGGGGTGAAGTTTCTGTTACCAATCACTCTGTCATTCCCCTAGCCAGAATTTAGTGAAAAAGCCAGGAGGGAGATTATTCTCTAGCTGTGTTTCGTGACTCAGTGTAGAAGAACTGCTTCTTTCTGTTATCTATACCTTCTCACATCTATTTAGCATCTGTACCCTTGTCAGGCTTTCCAGGGCTACCCAGTGAGGACAGTGGCTGCAGAAAGCCCTTGATATTGAAAATGTCAATTTCCATAGTAGCTGGATGCCCTAAGCAAATTGATCTGTCCTTATGCAACACCTGCTTGGAGAAGAACCTCTGTGCTGCAGATTTCCTATGCTGATTTCAATATACAGTCCAGTTAGTGGCTAAGGGCCAGCCACGGCTGAGGGAGGAGGAAGAGAAAGATGATGGTAAGGGGAACCTGATTTTAGAGGTGTTGGCACTTGAAGGTGTTTATTGAACTGCCTTGCAACTCCATCCTGTTGGTTGTTTTAACTGTCCCAGACACTACAAGTTCAGAAAGGCCATAAAGTCCCTGAAGCTCTCCAAGTGGTTGATACAGTTAGTCCCTGTTTTATTCCTCTTTCTGACTGAGGACTTATATCCTGCAGTAATAAGACATCTTCTTTTACATTTCAGGAGACATGTGGGGGATTTATAAGAAATACACCACCTAAAAATAGGAAAATCCACTACTGAGGTATGGAATACTTTTGTTCTTCCTTAATAATATTCTACAAAACTCTAACAAATTAAATTCCTAAGAAGCTATCTGTGACAAGACATTTTATCAATGGTGATAAAATTCCAACATATCTATTCTTGTTCTTTATGGTCAGTCAGCATCAGTTTTCAGAAGTTGCTTAAATTTCCTCTTTAAAAAATCATGCCAAAAATAACTTCTCTTTTTCCTTATGAGATACTAAATCCTGATGATGAATGGTCCAATTACTATGTCAATGACTCAGAGGAGTAACACCATGTGAATTAACAATCCCTATGAAATATCATATGACCACCTAGGTTTTGTATCCTTTGCACAGTTTTTAAATCACTCCTCTATTGCTCACATTTTTTATACTTCTTGTGCAAATTGAAGGAGATGGTACAGTCAATTCCACAATATCAGTCATCAGTCATGGGGATCAAAGGAATTGTAGCTCAAATGGGAGCTTTTATGTTCAAATATTTTATATACATGAATTTCCTGTAAGTTTAATTTAATTAATTTCTAATGGTGGTGAGTTTTGGTAGTTGTGCTGGTTTTATGGATGAATTTCTACCTATGTCTCTGAAAAATCTTTGTAGCCTTAATTTCTCCTTAAATGAGTTTTGGACTTTTAAAATAGTATTAAATACAGTGTTTCAAACATTTTAATCCCCTCAAAAATTTTAATCTCCTCAACCATCTTTCTTACTGAAAATTTTGTACATTGCAGATACCAGAGGATAAAGAGGAAAATTCCAATGCATTGAACAGTACCACCATTTATATTTAAAGGAAATGATTTAAAGACATTTCAGAGTCATGAAAATGACTTTCTGTAATACACACCCTCCCTCTGTGCCAAGTTTTGAAAGCTCGATAGGCCACACTCCCTAATGTCTACAGGTAGGTACTGGGATCACATGTAACACTAAGGTATACATGTATGATTTTACAAACATACTGTGTGTTTACTGGTCTGAAAATGTATTCAAATATATTAAAATCTAAATACATCCAAGGAAAACCAGGTGTCAGTTACTCCTGTGCGTTTTTAGTGGTGATAATATAGTTACATTATGGAAGAACAACCTTAATATCATGCATTCTCATGCATCATCAGCATTATTGTCAATTATACTTCAGCTGAATAATCCTTCTCTGGGGATGATGTAACAGGCAAGAGATTGCAAAAGAGATGTGTGTGCCATCGTGCACAAAGAACATGAGCATCATCTTGCTTTTAAAATTTTGCTTTAAAAGTGTTTTTCTATATTTGATCTGAATTTTAAATATACAGCCACGTATAACTTCTTATTCTGAAGTTAAAGCACAGTTAATTCCCTGGGATCCTGAAATGCCAACAGTTGCATTAATAATTTAGCCAGTTTCAAAGCCAGTTTTTTGGAGCATAATGGTGAACATATAAATAAGCAGTACCAAGGTTCCATTTTTAAAAGGGGGTGGGGTTGGGTTTTGGTTTTTTTTTGGGGTGTGTGTTCTTTTTGGGTCTTTGTTGTTGTTGTGGTGGTGGTGTTTTTCTGAGTGACTATTTTAAGTTGCATTTAGATGTGGCTCTTCTAAGGTCTCACTGTCGTAAACAAAATGTTTGCATACAAACTCAGCCTGGCAAACACAGATGTAGCAGGTATTGTTTTGTCTGCCTTTTTGTCTTATTACCATAACTAGGATGCCATTATAGTGCTGGAAATACGGGGAGGGGGTGGTGGTGGAGGTGGTGTGTCTGCATGTTGTACTGACCTGATGGAAGGGGTGTGAGGGGCAGTACATCTGCTGCACTTGAGGCTGGTAGCAATACAAACCAGGCTGCCCTTCCAGTGGGGATGTCCTGAGCTTGATGTCTGAATCCTGCTAGAAAATATTTAAGCCAAGAGTTATCAGAGAAAACACCTCAATTTAAAATAGAGTCACTCTGCTAGTTATGGTTCTCTCTTTCACTATGCTTACTACTGTTTTGGACCTGAATCTCTCACAGTAAGTGTGGTTTATATTCTAGTGGTGCAAGAAGAAACGTTGTTTCCTCTGTTTACATAATTACTACTTTAAAAAAGGAAATCCCAGTCCAAATTCCATGCATAGAGCAATTCAGAAAATGTCTGTTCCTGTTTAACCTTTTTCCTGGGTACACAAACTGTATACTCCAGCTTTCATTTCTGAGTATGCACTTGTGTCTCTGTCTCTCTCTCCTTTTAATACTCCTTGATTTTATCTCGCAGACTGTCAGTACCTCAGGCTGACGCTGGAGTTTTGTCATTAGGTAGAGGGTGAGGTCTGTAATGCACAGGAAAGAGGTGGTGGAGAAGGATCAAACTAGGCTGACTACAGAGTTTGATCAAGATATAAGAAATACAGTATGACTGTGATTTATTTCCGCGACTGTGGAATTAAATACAGAGAAGTTAATCAAGTCTTAATTTCTCACAGGTCTGCCAGGCTCCTGCCCTGAATTCCACACACTGACTCTCTTGAGAGCTCTGGCTCCTGGATGTTAAACGTTGCTGTCGTTTAGTTAGAATGCTGAGGGCAGCGTTCAGGGCGTGTGGTAACACTGGCTGCTTCAGAGCAGCAATTCAAGCAAACCACCTGCCCAGCGGAGGGCTAGGCAGAGCTCTAGCTGGTAACAAACAGTGTGGTGTGTGGGGGGGGAAATGATGTGTCCTTATCCTTGGGTCTGGTGACTGACTTCAGGTTTCTTCCCTGGCCAGGAATTCTCTTCTGAGAGTTGATGTCCTAAACATCTTATTATTTCAGGAACTGATAGCACTTACCCTTCTGTATGAAAACAAGGCCATAATGACCACGTTTTAAGGTATAGATTAGTGTAGGCATATAAATTAGACTTGATTTGATATCCTAGCACCAAGCAAATGCCACATCCAGTATAAATAAATGTCTGTGCTGTTTTGGTGACCATGAGATGAAGTTTTTCAGCAACGTCAACTTGCTAGCAGTGTGTAAGCTGTTTAAGAGCTTTGAAGTTGCATGCTGACTGAATCAGCAGAGACATTAACAAGTAGCCAGTCTTTTCCCAAGTAGTTACACATACTTGGTGAAGGGCTCCTGCAGAGCTCGCTTTATATTCTCTACCTCTTTCATCCCAGGGATTTGGGAAGAATATAGGAATTTTTTTCATCAAGTGCTTATAGGTTTTGCATTAAACTCATCTGACCTAGATGAGTATTTATCCAGGAAATAAGAGATTTAGATCAGTTTCCTCAACCTGAATGACTTCCATCCCCAAGTATGTACTCCAACAACATCCTTCCATTCATTGCTAAATTGTCTTAATCCCATTAATATTTTTTTTTTTTTTTTTTTAAACCCCTCTTTCTTTTGGTAACCCTCAAATTCTTTCCCTTACAGCAATGTAGAACCAGTGGTTAGGGCCCTCTCCTGGCAGATGCGGTCACTGTTTTTGCCTGTCCTAGATTATGAAGACACACTTTACACTTGGGATCACAGCAGAGAGACCATGTGGAGATAGCAGAGGGTAATTTACGTTGCTTTTCAGGGATCTCTGTTCTGCCCTAAATACGCAGTCGCCTCAATCCAGTAGTATGTGAATTAGCCCAGGTACCTTTACACTGCACATACCATAAAGAGATCTTGTATTTAATTTTAAGTAGCACTGCCTACTCTGAGTTTCACTTCTATTTGCATGGAGAAAAATGCAGGTCAGCTGAGGTGTTGTATGAAATCCAATACATGTGTCCTCATGCGTGAAAAATACTGCTTTGTGAACTTCTGTCCCTTGAAAATACTAGTTGATGACAAATACTGATATAAAACCTGTTGTCAGGAAGAATTTGGATATTTAGGATTCATGTATCACGTCTAGTGGAAAATCATTTGCCCTTGTACGCCTCTCTGAGGGCTCTTGTTCAGTAGGGAAAGGCTGTAAAACAGAGAACTCTGACAAATAAATATTGTTGTCTATCCTGTGGTCTAGCCTGCAATCTGACAAGAGACTAAGTGTCCATTTGGTTGCATTAAGAGATAAGAAGATAATTCCAAAAGTAATTTTTTGCCATTGAAAACAGGAAAAAAAGAAAGAAAGAAAAAAATACTGACCATGACTTGTGAACTATGATCTTGACCAGTGGTGCTGTAGTGGAAGTTGTTACACCATGGCTGTTCTGTGGAGATGTTTGGAATGTGTGTAGGAAATGACTCTGACTCGTCAGGACCTGTAGATCCTGGTAGACCCTCAAAACCATCGATGCTTCTAGCATTTTTGAAGGGTGAACCTTCTGGTGGGAGGGCTTGATGTGTTTCCTGGAAGACATCTTCGCTGATCTGCCTCTTGTAAGGGTGAAAGGGGTTTCTGCTGCTCTTGAGGAACCTGTCATAATTCCCTACAGTACTTTCCTCGTAACTGTACCGCCGGAATTTTTCAGTACTGAAAGCTGCTTTAAATTTGTTCTTGCCACAGTGAATTCCTTGGCTTGTAGGGTATCTCCCATGAATTTGATCCTGGGCTGGAGAAGCAGGGCTGGGGCTGTGAGAAGACTCTGAACTCTTCCTTTCCGTCCTGCTGTCTGATTCATATGGTTGGCAGGTATAACTGGGATTATCCTGCAATGAATTATTGGCATTTATTTAGGGTTAATATGAACAAATATTTTACTGTGTCTTCATTATTTACAGAAAAAAGTACATTAAAAGTGTGTTATTGGTGAGAAGTATAAAATTACTAGCCCTAGCCACCTTCTTGCAGAGAAGCCCTAAAAGATCTAAAGGGTTTTCTGGTCTCCAAAACTGTTCAAAAGGAAATTAATAAAAGCATTGAGAAGGCTCAACTATCTCAGAAAAACAGAACATCTTAGGTAACTATTGACTGGCTGGTCTGACAGTTTCAGGGGAATGGTGATGTATGATCAAATGATGAAAGATGAAATGACAGGAATATGATAAGTGCAAGTCTTGTCATATACAAGTTTAGTCAAATAAGCTTGATCTCATTCTGTGATGGTGTTACAAGCTGCCAGATATGTTGCTAGTTACATCACTTCCTTTCATTAACATAGCCATGCTCATGCTGTGAGACAGGGAGGCTCTAGGCAGACATTTCAACCTCCTTCCTGTCTCATCTCCTCCCTTCCCTTTTGCACTTTAGCAAAAAGAAAATAACAGCTACCAAAGTGCTCTTTAATCTTAGAAGAGAAAGGCTTAACAAGAACCTGTGTCTGGATCCTGAAGCTGGACACATCAAGCTGAGAAATTATGCATGTTTTCCCTGACATCAAGGATGAGTAACAACTTGGATGCCTTTTGAGAAGACGTGCTTCAGTCAAGGGCAAGTTGCTGTGTTCAGTGAAGGGGGAAATGTCATGTTCTGTGTTACACAAAAAGTCAGACCAGGCGATCAAGTGATCCCTTTCCTCCTGCCCCCTCTAAACCCAAGTTGGTCTTGCAGTATTTTAGGAGAGCAGGTAAAGGGATATATGCCTTCACGGAAGAAACAGATTTCTAGTAGTGCTGAAGGGTGGTTAACTTTAGAGCTGGTGTTTTCTGTAGGGCAGAGCATGGCTTTCTCTCCCATCTGCACGAGGGGCTGCAGTCAAAGCTGTTTAACAATGTTTTGTTTGGTCGTGGATTCCTGCAGACAGTGAATCTGCCCTCATGATGCTTCTGCCTGCTTATGTGAATGTGACTTGCTCGATGGGGAACTTAATTCTTACTCCTCTACAGCCCTAAGAGATGTGTTTGCAACATCCTTTGTTAAATATGAATTAAAATCCCCCCTGCCCCCTCATTTAGTTATACAAATTTATATGAATGGCAGTGCTGTCAATTCTCCACCTGAAATATTCATAAGAGTATGTATGATAAGGGTCATTTTGCTACCATTTGGAAACCACTGTTTTCAGTTGTACTTGTGTTATGAACGTTAAACATGAATATGCAGGCAACAGGAGAGAGATGATTTTAGTCCCCCAAAAAAGTCCTGAGGAATTCTGAAGTGCTCAAGGGGTATCGTCTACCGGCAGGGAGTAGACAAAAAGGTTCTGATATCTGTCTGTCTGCTTTTTTATTTATTTCAGAAACAGGATGAGGGTTACTTTAAATGTAGCATTTTTACTGGATTAGTAGCCAGATGGATTGCCTGTTTTCCTTTTAAAGTAATTGGATTTTTAAGCAATCAATTTAGCATGGAGCATAAGATTATTGGCTCAGAAGAGGAACTCAGGTTTCTACCCTTCCAAGAAGAAAGCTTTTGATGTTCACTTTGTTACCAGGTAAATATGCTGAGATTTAATACGGTGGTTACTGAATATTGTAGCTTAACTTGTGCCTCTGAAGAAAGAGAACAGAACTGGTCTATCTTACTCACAGTTTGCTGAATTGGGGATACTGAATCCCCCTGTGTCTTCATGAGGTCTTGTTGGTCCCGTTCCAGAGCGTCCGAAGAAGAAAATTTAATATTAGATTGATCTTGGAGTAGTGAAACCATTACCAAATCCACGTCAGACAGGAATCCTGTTATGGAAGAAACCAAATGACAATAAATATTTTCCAAAACTTAAACTGTAAAAGAAACCATTTGTTATGCACAGATGATGAGACAGCATTAGGTGTGCAGCAGGACAATAACCCAGCATGAAGAATTCCTAATACAGTTGAATTTCTTTTTTTTAGCTCTTAAAGAAATGTTCTGTGAGTGCAATTACAGTGAAGGTGTGATACAGAGTTTATATGGATTTACCAGATAATTTTTATAAAAATAAGCCATTATGTTGTTTTCTATAGGTTCATAAATTAATGAAAATTTATTGCTTTGGGGTTACACAATTTTAGCAACATTGTTTTATTGAGGATTTCACTATAAACACACACCAATTGCCCTCCGTGGAACTATACAAAATAAAATGGGGTTTTGCTGTTGTTACTTAGACTGATGGTTACTACAGACTTATATTTTCATTTCTGCCTTTTATTAGTACTAATCCCTTCAGCCTTTTTGTTCTGTTTTGCATGATTAAATGTATCTGAGATATGGAAATAACTTAATCATTCCATACCTATTTTTGTTAGGTGTCTCTCCTCTCAAGTTCCCAATCTTTGATCTTTGGATATATGAGACATATCTGATGGTGTTCTTCAGCTTAAGAGGAATAAATTTAATCTTTTAGTATTTTGTTTTCTGCCATGGTTTTTTCGCAGTCCTGGGTCACTGTGCCCATACAGTGAAACCATGGAAGAAGAGCTCACATCCTCTTATGTTGTGCACATAATGCTGCACCAAGGGTGTTCTGATGTAAAGGTGTACCCCTGAAATCTGAACTATAAAGACAAGGTGAATTGGGGGGGAAAAAGCCACTTCAAGAGTTAATTTGCAATGTCTTTGCCACGTGTTTAAATGGCTGTTAGGTAAATAACTAAGGGGGTTATTAGGTTTGGTTAACAAAGATATATCACCTAAAAATGTGGAAAACCTTTTTTGCCCTTATAGTTCAAAGAGAAATTTATATTTATGATGAGTAAGACTACACTGCCCGAGGGGATAAAGCACAATGGTGTTGGAAATCAAGTATGAGACCTGTAGTAGTATATCAGGGAAAAACTGATGTTAGATAAAGTTCAGAAATGTCCCAGTAGCTTAACTGGGGGCTGATAAGGAGCTACACTTCTAACTGATGCTCAGCTTGAAAGAAGCAGGTGGGAAAACTGACAACTAGGAAATATATGTGTGTGTATATATTCATAAGTGTTCCACATTGTCTGCCCTCTTTGTGCTGCTTTCCTACTTTAGGTTACATGAAACTGTGCCTGACCTCTCTGTTATACTGTGATTTTTCTTTTTTTTTTTCAACACAGCTGCCTAATTTTTGGTCTTAAGCATTAGAATTTTATGAAAAGCTTTTGTACAGTTACGATCTTCACCTAATGACTTTGGCATTGCCAGAGACATTTGACAAATGGTCACAAATAAAGAAAAAGGAGGAGCTTGATTTCAAGAAAATCAGATTAATGAAAACAAGAAAACAGGTAAGTCAGCTCTGATTGCAGAGTGCAATAATGCCTGAAGCTTTTCTGTTCACTCTGTATTTACCATTAAGATCTGTGACAGCCAAATAAAAAGCAGCATTATCTAAAGAGTTAATTCAGAAAGGTCTGGCTCTGCATACTGAAGGCAATCAGACTTCCTTTCTGAACCTATAGTGGTTATCAGTTCTGAATATACTATGGTTATTTGCACAGTCAATACAAATTGTCAAGGAAAACTCAATTATTATTGTCTGTCCAAGACTTTTGCTAGGTTCTGTTTATGAATTCTATTTTGCAGTCTCACAGAGGCAGGTAGGAAAGGAGGAGTCTTACTGCCACTATAAAAATTCTTCCCTGCATAGTGAAAGTGTTTTACAGGATATTAAATGGGAAGCAGCCTTACGCTAGGGCAACATTGAGCTGATAATCCACATTCAATGGTGGTTATTTAATGCCTTTGTCAAGAATCCATTTCAGAGGGATCTCCCATATGGGGAAAAATCCCGAGTCTGGGATGACAGTCCTGTTTTCAGTTTCCACATTAGGATTGGCACCATTCTTCAGCAGCTCAGTAATAATCACCTCTCCACTTTATCCTTATCCTAGAAATGATGTGCTGTGGATATGTCTTGCTGTGAGAGACCTCTAGCCATGTATTTCTGACCCTCATTTTTTCCTGGAGTCCAAACTTCTCACTCCAAAAGCCATTTGCATCTTCACTGATATGGATCACAGCAGGGAATACATCCAGATAAGTAGAAACAGCATACTGAAAAGTCTTTCCTGTTAGCTTTTTTTATTTTAAAATGTCCCTAAGACACACTAACTATAAAAAAAAAAAAACCAAAAAACAACAACCAACCACCAAACCACTTTGCATTGTTAATATAGATTTTAACAAAGGAAAATCAGACCACTTATTGACAGATCTTTGAGAGAAGAAGTTACGGTTAGTGGAGGCTGTCAATAATCAGGATTACAATAAATAATTTACAGTAAACTGTTCCTGAGAGACAGAGGGCTTAAGGAAATTGTGGGTTGCCTAGATGTAGGACGTGTTAAAGAAAACAATGATGCTTTGATTTGGAAAAAGGTATCTGGTTATCCCTGATGTAGCTGGAACCATTCCTCCCCAGTACATGTCATTTTCACTTTTGTAAATGTTGCGTGACAATCCTGGGCTCCTATGATAAGATATCTATCTTTATAAAAAGAGAATAGTGAGAAACTGTAACTTCAGCTGAGCGTTTGGATAAGCAAGGTAGCAGCAGCTGATCTATTAGCTCTGCATGACTGGAGTCTTGTGGCAGCAATCCACGTTTGAACAATTCTTGGGTTTGTGTGTTTTCTGGCTATTGGAGGGCATTTTGCCGGTGATACACTTCACCAGAGCTTGGCGCTGGGCCCTGGAAGCAACCTGAACTGCTCCAAATGCTGCATGTTACTGTAAATGCCCTCTTGGTCCCTTGGGGCTGAGATCAGTTTTCATTCGAGGAAGGTGTGTTTGGATGTTCCCCAATCTGTAACTCATCCTGCATGCGTGCCTTAGGCAGCGCGCTGATCCTTGCTTGACACTGCCCTGTGTGATCTCTCCTCTGCCCCCTCCCCAAAGCACTTAATCATCTTTTTCCTCTCCAGATCACACTGATGTTTTCCAATACAAGAAAGAAAGAAAGAACTATTTGGGGAAGATTTTTTTTTCCTGAGTATTTTATGAGATAATCCAAGAAGCTGTGAGGTTTTAGAATTCTGCTTTGCAGTTTATAGTTAAAAATCTGCTCGACAATAATGTCAAGTTCCAAGTACTGTAGAAGTGACCAAAATTCTGTGACTGAAACTTGCCATGTATGCAGGAATATTTCTGTGTGTAATTATTACTTTCAGAAGAAAGGAATTTAAGGAGAATCAGAAATTTTTGTGGTTTACAATGAATACAAGACCTTCTTTCAAAGCTTATTCCTGCCAGACTGACACCAAAGGTTGTGCTGGATCGTGCTGGTGATAGCTGTGATTGCTTTGTCACGTTCTTGTCTCTAAGGTTTGCCCTATTTTTAGGAGATGTTTTCTGTGCAGATGGAAATCCTGCACAGAACTGAACTGTGGTTTAGCCACATCAGTTTCTCACTGCTTTCTTGCTTCTCTTTATAGTATATGTTGGACCTTGATGATAGGAAGCTTGAATAGCTTTTGCAGAGCTTCTGAGGACGGTGTTCTCTTCTGAATGTAGATCTTTCTGAGTCTTTGTTTAATTGAACTATGCTGGTTTTGCTTTTTTATTCAAGGGTTTTGAAGTCAATTCTCTCATGGTTAGCTAGCAGTTCCTGCCCACATTTAAGTGTCTCTTGAAATAACTCTTCCATATTTCACGGGCAAACGTGGGCAATAACTTAATTCATCAGGGTGGGAGCTGTGATAATCTCAAGTATGGGGGAAGAAAGTTGGCTACCACAAAACCCCTTCTGCATTATATGATGTGGGATGCGTTTGCTACTGTGAACAGAAGCCTTCGAGGAGGAAAGAGGGTTTGATTACAGCTGAATTGCAGCTTGCCTTCTGTGACACCTCTCCACATGAATCAGTTCCTATGGAGCGGTTATTCTCAGAGTGATACAAGTAACCTGAATGTTACAGCACTGGATGAGTTCACATGTAGGCAGTTATTTTTCAGATGCTACTCAAGTAGATCTGGCTGTGGAATAATTCCATATGAGTTTGGGTTTGAGACTTCACAGAATCACAGAATTGTAGGAGTTGGAAGGGACCTCGAGAGATCATCGGGTCCAACCCCCCTGCCAAAGCAGCTCCCCAGCTCATATTACATAGATAGGTGTCCAGACGAGTCTTGAATATCTCCAGAGAAGGAGACTCCACCACCTCCCTGGGCAGCCTATTCCAGTGCTCTGGCACCCTCACTGTGAAAAAGTTCTTCCCCATGTTGGTGCGGAACTTCCTGTGCTCCAGTTTACAGCCATTGCCCCTTGTCCTGTCCCCACAGACACTGAAAAGGGGCTGGCCAATTCCCCCTGCATCCCATGCCTAAGATATTTATTAACATTAATTAGGTCCCCCCTAAGTCTTCTTTTCTTGACTTGTCATGTGAACTGACATCTGGATAGAATAATGATGAACTTACTTTGATAAAGCCTAACAGAGCGAGTTCTCTAGTGGGGGACTTCAGGGTTCAGCATTAACTCTAATGTAATTTACTGTTCTCATTCAAGATTTGAGAGAAGATAAATCTACTGATGACATCCATACATAGTAGTATATTAGACTGTGCATTAAGACAAGTATGACAGAAGGGAATTGGGTGCTAGAAACATGGTGGAGTGATGAGATAGTGAGAGATGTAATGACAAATGGAAGAAATGTGTAAGCAGCCACAACCTGGATCTAGCAATTCTCTGGGAAAATGAAGAATGATAGTGTAGTGGTCTGCAGTACCACAGGCTATTAAGTCTACTGATATTTTGGGTCACCTACATCACAGTACTGAATTCCTGTAAGGGAAGGATGCCATTTTTGATGAGGTCATTCCTGAATTATTAGGGTTTATTTCTTTTCATTAAGGGCTACCTGTAGGCAAGGCTGAATACCAAGTGATTACTGTGTGCTATATAGAGACTCGGGGTAATTGCTGCCACGTCCAGATATGCTCTCAAGCAGGAGTGGTTGGGAGCTCTGAAACATCCAGGTGTTTCCTGGTAGGTGGAGAGAAAAGTGGAGTGTTTGGAGCAGGTGTTTAATCTGCTATAGGAACACATCTATAAAATACTACAACTCTCTGTATAAACAAACCCTTTCCAAAACNGGAGGGAAGGACATTTTTAGAAGCAGATCCAGGACCCTTCTTTGCATGGCCAAACATCATAAAATACACAGGCAGTGTTACTGTCACTGTAGTTCAGGTTCCCATCCTTCGACCACCACTTTGGATTTTCTTTGTTGTTTCTATTTTATCCTGCAGCAGTTACTTCTGACACAAACTGTGAGGAAGGAGGGACATGTCTGTCCCTGCAGAGAGAAGACTTTGTGTTGCAATTTATTAGATTTTTGTTGTATTTTCCTCCCCACCACTGCTTCTTTTCTGGGCTGAGATTTAAGTAGTCATTTCTCATTCTGAAGCCATTCCAGACCCTTGGTTACATCTGCAGCCCTTCCTCCTACAGCTTCTAGTACTTCTAACACCTTTTCTGGGCTCAGGAGGACTGAAACTGCATGTAGTTTACTTTAGTAGCAGTTTTTTACTTTACACAACAGACACTCTCCAAGATTCACTCAAAACTGAGAAAAGCAGATCATGGGGTTTCTCCTCAGCTGCACTGTGCACCCTGTTTTGTTGGGGTGTGCATTTTATCTCTAGTGCTAAAGTATTCATTTATACAGGAGTGGAAACCAGCAGAAATTCATGCAGTATGGCTGAGATAACGACTCTGTAAGAACTTCCATATTCCTTGTAGACTGGGCAGAGCCATCCTTTGGGGAGCACTTGGTAAAGTCCCTCAGGGGTGTTGAGCTGATAGAATAGCTCAGCGGGAAGGGAACTCGGCGTTGAACAGAAACGGGGTATGGAAGATTGTAGTCAGGAAGGTGAATGAGGTTTTGGACTCGCTGTCCCCCACAGCTTTTTCCTCACCATAATAAACACTAATACATCTTTCCAACTGCACCAGTTAACCTAACTTTTAAAAAAAAAGAAAAGGCTAGCTCTCCCTACCAGCTTTGCAACTCTGATGGTATTTTCAGAACCCTATCCTTTGCATACTCTGTCCTGCTTTCTGGATGAATGATCGTGCTGTTTCCTGAATGAAGAGTATGAAATTTCATTGCTTCATACTAGACATCTAAGCATGAAGTCAGACACGGTTCCAAGAGCTGAAGTAGTTAATATGATACAGAAACTGTTTGATTCTTTCATGAATAACCAACTCGGTTGGCAGGTCAAACCAGCACAAGAGATAACGGCGTAGCATGTTCGCGGGCTGATCGTGGCAAGTATGTAACTGAATTCTTTGTGCTGAATTCAGAGCAGAGATTTACTCTGCAGCACGGCTGGGGAGTGGCAATGTATAGATGCAACAAGTATGGCAGAGCTGTCAGTACAGTCGTGTGGCTTATAAAAAAATCGTAGGAAGAAGAAAAGCTAAAGCAGCTATAGCCATTAGATTGAACGGTAGATAGAGATACCTTCTCAACAGTTCGTGACCTGCAGATTGCTGAAAGCTCACAGAATATCCTGGGGAGCTGCCACTTTGACCTGCTCCTTGTGTCCCTCACAGTCCCTGCCCCTGTGCTTCATTCTTACCCTTTTTTATAGCCCTGCTTCGGTCCCTACGGTGTTCCCCTATCATTGTGTAGGTTGTTTCCTGCTATGTATTCCATCCTCTCTCCTATCCCTTCAACAAAAAGTCCTGTCTCTTTATTTTCTTCTATCATGTTATTAGTTCTTGTAATACATTCCAGTGCATCTCTTCCCTTCTGCTGTGGCTTTTCTAGTTCCTGGTGTCCAAAGTGGTCTATGGGCTGCACACAGTAATTTCTATAACATCTCTTTCTTAGAGTTCACCTTTAAAACCAACTGACATTTGCCCTTCAGTTAAAGCTCCAAGACAAATGCAAAGAGATGAGATGGGTTAACGCTTTAAAACAAGGTGAGAACCACTGGGTTATATGTAAGTGACACCAATCAGGGATTGTCAGCTGCTCTGTACACATGTAACATGTTGTGGCCCCGTTCCTTGCTGCTTGTGTGCTAGTGTAATAAGTGTGATGAATAGTAAGCCGTTCCCATGAATTAGCTATCGATGGCTTAAGGGCTGTAGGGAATGTGGTGTACCCTATTAATCCTCTTTAGGGAGCATCACGATGGGGAACGTGGGGGGGACACACACAGCACAGATCCTTTAGTAGTCTCATAATTTACTTTACGTTCCTTTTCTCTCTCAGTGAGTCATGCTCATCTCCCTGTGACTTGAGAGTTCATCTTGGGATCTCATGCCATCTTTCTGTCTTTATGAGAAGGTGTGTATGATGATCCACCCTAATGGTTTCTGTTGCTGGCTGTGGCAGCATGTTTTATGATGGGTGTGGTACATTCCCATTTTCTCTGTTGTGCATGTACAGTATTCACCTTGCAGCCCCACCCGTGGCCACTCCCACCCTCCCACTGGGAATCGCCCACAGTAAGCTCTGTAATTACCTTTATTTGATCTGAGGAATGGATTTGGGAATCTTATTTGCACAGTCGTAAGCTGAGTATGTTAAAACAACAAAAAAAAAACACCAGCCCAAAAACCTTTGAATGACTGATTCACCGAGCAGTGATGTGTCAGGCAGAGGAACAGCAGAGACACAGATAGCCAAGTTCAGGGGCAATTTCACCAAAGTGTTTTTGCTTTAGAAATGTCCCACTATGACACGTGTACAAAGGGGAATTTCTCCTCTTTTCAGCTGTTGAGTTCTTAATGCTAGTGGGCAAAACTGCTGGAAGTTCGTTTTCATTGAAGCAGTTTGTTAGTTTTACACTGCACTCAAGTGAATCAGTACAAACTAGAGCTTTTACTCGTTACATGTTCAGTCTGGGTTCTGCAGTGCAGTTTACACAGCTCAGTGAAGAAAAGACATTATCTTCAGCCAGAAGGAATTCAAGCACTTAGTTTCTGGGGAAACCTTTGTAAAGAAAAAATACCCCAACAAACCAAACCCCCCTCAACTCTCCCCCTACAAGACTCAAATTCCCTCTTTGGTTTCTTAAGATCAAAGGTCTTTCAGCATCCACCTAGCAACCCATAACTAATTCAGCTAGCTCACAGGAGCACAGCTGATTTGGAGTGATGTATTCCGCTGACACCTATTCCTAGGCATGCATTAAAAATATTGCATATAAAGCAGGAAAGATGGAGGAACAGGTCATGGGGAATGATATTTATTTCTCTGGAAGGAACCCACCCTCCAGTCCTCACAATATCGTTTCTGTCCACAGAACTGAAGTGTGTCTGGGTGTGCTGCAGTCACTGGCTAGCAGGTGGAAGTATTTCAAACAGATATACTGGGGAAATTGGGCTGAGTGTTTGCTTAGCTTACCAGAAAGAGCTTTGGTCTAGATGCTTGATCAAAAGGTTGTAAGGGAACAAAATATCCCCTGAAATCCTAAATAACCCCAGAAAGGGTGGTTACGTAGATAAATATTTGGTTAAAAGGTGGAAAATTAAAGGGGAAGGTGAGTGGTCAGTTTTCACAAGGAAGGAGGTCCCTGGTGCTGGGGGTGGTCTTTAGGGGTTTGCTGAGACTTTGTGTTGCTTAATGTGTTCAGAAAAAAACCTGGAAAAAGAGGCAAAAAGCACCAAGAAAAAAATTGCAGGTGATAACTGATATTCTGAATAGATATGATGAAAGATTAGGTGGGAGGAACGGCAAAAAGCCATGTTGAGCTTCAGTGATGGGGCATTTAACTTTATAGGTAAACCTAAATCGAAACATGAAACCATTGTGTACCAAGAAGCAACCCTAGCTTTCCTTTAGCTGGTCATTAAAACTCAGGGAAGAGCAATGATGGGCTGTTCCATGAAAACATTAGCTCAATGATAGTGGCAATCCCAAAAGTGAAGACAAATATTAAGAATTGTGAGGGAAAACCAGAACAAAGAGAAAGACTTTTTTTTTTCCCCATGGTGTAAGGCCCTCAATCTCTGTCATGTCAAGGAGACAGTTGTGCAGGATGGGTTGAAGAAGGAGCTGCAAGTCTGATCAAAGGTTTGGACCAGCTTCCCTCTGAGGAACATGTAAGTGGCTTTGGCCTGGAAAAAGAGGTGATTGGTGATGGTAAAAGAATGGAAGAATGTATAAAATCATGGTGGCATGGAAAGGGTGAACAGGCACTGAAGGCACTCTGCTCCTAACCTGACAGCTGTGGACTGTCAAATGAGCCCAGCAGGCAGGAGATTCAAAGCTGGGAAAAGGAGGCGCCTCTACACGATGTGTAGCTGGGCTGTGTGAGCCCCTACCCCAGGCTGCTCAGATGTGAGATCGTGTGTGGATTCAAAGGGTGGCTGGACAGGTTCATGAAAAGGAAAATCCATTGTGTATAGATGGACACCAGCTCTGATGTCAGAGGTTGTTGACTTGACAACTGAGTCTTAGTGGCATTTAGCCTTGTTTCTTGCTGGAAATATAGGATACTGGGCTAGATGGGCCTCTGGTTTCACCCAGGGTGGATGTTTTTCAGTACCATGTGTCATGAATTCTCTGCAGTGTAAAAGGGAACATATTTCCAGAGAGATGTGGCTGCCTAGCTGCAGAAGCAAATGCTCCAGTTAGGGAAAAGGGAGGGACATGAAAAATGAAGTGAAGAAATAAAAAGGCAAATGCCAGATGATCCCAATACTCTGCTTCCCTGCCCCCAAAATTACAAAGTTGTTCACACCCCAGCATCAAGTTGAGAACTTAGTTTTGTAATGTAAAGCATTGTCTTTGGAATACCAGGAGGAGCAAGAGACAGACAGACTGAAGAATAAATGAAGGGCAGTTTGGAGATTAAAGGACCTTGTGAGAAAATGTGGCCTGACATTGTTTTGCAAAACGAGTAACATACAAATACGCTAATCCTTTAGGAAGGAATAACTGCTGAGAACCAGAGGAGATACAAGTGGCTTGAAATTAGGAAGACTAGAAGAAGGGGGAAGGAAAAGTAAATCCAATATGGTGAGCAAAAGGAGAGTCCTGCATGAAGCCATTAAACTTCCCAGTAAGGATTAAGTTATTTCTTTGTAAGCCTTGGAAAACTTAATGTCTGCTGTTAATGGAAGTGCAAAGGATGTTCTGAGGATAGGAGAAAGATATGAAACCAAGGGAAGTTACCAGAGAATAGGCACAGCTAAAAGCATCCCTACTTACAGTTGTAAGAGTATCTGGAAACTGTAAATGTGGCCACATCTGACAGACCAAGTTACACCAAAGTTCATTCACCCAGTTAACCTGCTCTCTGCTTCACCGTGCAGCAACCGGTGACAGTTCTTCCCTGTTTCCCTCCTCACTTGCTGGCACTCGTTCCTCTGCTACACCCACCTGTTCTCCCACTGCCTAATTTATTCCTGGAGTCTATTTCTGTTCCATAAACACTGCTTCCTTACTGTTATAAGCAAATGTATCAAGAACAGCCGTTTGATTCTTAATTGAATTTAATTCTTCATCTTACACTCTTTTAACTCTTTCAGGAAAACTCTTCAAGCTTTGTGAAAATTACTTCTTCAAAAAGAAGAGCAAAACCAAGTTAAGTTTCTTTTCCCCGTTCTCTTTGTTTCTGAAAATTTATAAGCACGTTGTTTGAGCCAGCAGGATGTAAATGCTTGATGTAAAATTTTGGCAAAGTAATGTGATTTCACAGAATCACAGAATCCCTCGGTTGGAAAAGATCTTTAAGATCATCAAGTCCGACCATTCCTGTCCTGTGCTAAACCATATCTCTGTTCATCTAGGATGAACTTCTCAGTCCTGTCCTTTTGCCTTGTGAAAGGTGAGGTGTTTTTATATTTCTTTTCTATGTGGTCATTGTCTGAGTGAACAGGAGAGAGGCACTGAGTAATGACTGGTCTCTGTGCTGAGCAAAACCCACTGAAAATGCAGAAATCCCCAGCGTGCACACCTCTCTTCAGGGGCTCGGGCACATCTCTTCAGGGCTTAGAGCTCAAAATACTCTTATTGACAGAGTATCTGAGAAACAGAGAGCATGACAATAGTCATTTCCCTGCTTAAATATTTTGGATTTTTAATTAATTAATATACTAAAGCACTGGAGAATCTCCTTCAAGAGCTAGATACGTATGCAAAAGTGTGGGGTTGCTTTCTGCTGTTTCTTAGCAAATTCTGAATTCTGTCTGTCTGTCCATCTGCTGAGGAGATTCCTTCATTCCAAGCATGTCTGCTGTGTCGATAACTGAGACAGCAAATATACTTATAATCCCTTCTGTCTTAGATTCTGGTTAATTAAAATATCTCATGGCAAAGTATTAAAAGAATCAAATTATACTAGATTGAATAAACGGCAAAAACTTGAAAATTTGAAGTTCACAGCTTTGTTAGGAGAAATTCCAGTTCTATTATACAATAGGTAGCTTTCCCCACCTCTTGCTTATAGGAAGGCCCAGGTGACTTTAGAGATGTAACTTGCTGCGAAAGGAGGTGACAACACCCTTGAAATCCAGGAAAGGGATTTTGCAGAAGCAGCAAACATCCAAAAACTGTGTGTGCAGGAACAGTTTTGCAGGGAGCAGCCTGAATAAACAGTCTCTGTTTCACTGAGGAAGCATCAGTCAAGCAAGTATTATAGACTGAATTATACAAATGTGCTTGATGCTGTTCCAAACTTCTTAATAGAGATGCAAATTGGAAAACAGAAAAGGGTTGAAATTAAAGAGGAATCACTGAAATCCTTCATTTTCTCTCTGTACCCAGGTCATATTTGACACATGGATATAATGCTGCTTATAAAGCATGAGAGATTCTCCCTGGGAGACTCGTGCCCCCTCTAACAGGGATTTTCTGGAGTCTCCCCTTACTGTGAGGAATTTCCACCTTCAGTGATGTGGCATCTTGCTTTTTTTAGAGAGCAGCTGGATGTGAGAGGTTGAAACTATGCTCGTTTCTTCTCTTAAAATATTCAATTTCAGCGATACATAAAACATAATTAACTGATCTAAGGGGATTACCACATTAAAGAAAGATATGTAAAACAAAACATATTACAAAAACCCATTCTGTTTTCTTATACATAAAAAAATAATGCAAATTAAACTTTTTATAGGCGTTTGTTTCCAACGCTTTAAGTACAGCGATAAAGAATATTCATTAAGGGGCCAGAAGTATAGTTTTGTATTAATGCTAACTCTGTCCTCAGAATAGTAATTTCAGGAGAGGAAAAAAGAGGACTAGTAGATTAAAATAGATTTTATAAACCCCCCTAGAAATCTGTGTCACCATTGATAGCAGCAACAGCTCAATATTTTCCTTCCTCTTAAAGCCCCCCATGCATGATACAATTTTTCACTCATTCTAGTGTTTTAGCCTTTGGAGACTGCTTGATCAAGTAGAGGACTAAATTTATAATATTGTAGAATTTGGGGGGCTATAGACTGTCGTGCAGGAGTAGAACAAAATGTTGCAAATACAGCAGAATGAAAATAATATCAGCAAGGGTTACAAAGGTCTTGGCTGAAGAACATGCTGCTTGGTTACTTTAAAGATATTTATTCATAAAAGAATGTCTTTAAATTAATTAACATTTTTTGTTTGCATTCACATATTTAAGCTGCCTGCTTTAATTTTTTTTTTCCCAGCTGAACCCCGAATTTTATATGACAAGAGCTATCAGTTATGAAGTGTGGGATGTGTTTCATAGTTGAGGAGATTATTTGTGTTTGGGATTAGCTTTGTGAAATTAATTTCTGAATGAGAAGCTTTTGTGATTCTTTGCTGGCGAAGAGGCCAGTCAGCTGTTGGAAGCAACTTCATACTTTGCTTGCTTTGTGGTGACAGGACTTCCCTATGTCAGATCTCAAAACTGACTTTTCAGGGGTCAGGAGTTTGTAGAACAGAGCTATGAGGTGCCTGGTTTTCACAGCTATTGCTTCCAATTCAAGATTGATTTAGCAGAAATACCGTGGGAAAGATTGAGAGGGACAAGCAGGCTGAGGCTGGAAGGGAGATCAGGACTCTTTGCAGTCCAGCTCTCCCTGCTCAATGCCAGGGATTGAGCTAGATTAAAGCTGAGAGAAGAGTATCTGCAGGAAAACAGCTAGAAAAGAAAAAGCATGTGCTTAGTTTCTTCTGTCAGGGAAATGAAGGGTCAGTGTCTCTTACCAAAAACATGCATGTTTGTTTGAACTTGAAACCACTAATGGACACATCATCAAATCAGACTTGCTAAACTAGGGCAAAGGAATTCTTCAGATGGGCTCTTGGTATTTGGCTTTCTATAGAGTTATTCCTTGCCTTCTCCCTTTCCAAGTGAAATATTGCCAGTTACTACTTCTGCCATGGCGATTATTGGTATAGCTTACACTTACCCAGAAACTCAGTGCTGCTGGAGGAGCCAGCACACAAGAAACCCCATTTTTATTTTGTCAAGGATGCATATTTTTGCATTGATAGCTATGAAATAAAGGTGGAAACTTGATTCCTTTGCATCTAAACCAGAAGCATCTATAACAGATCTATCATGCACTTAACTTTTCAGAATTCCATCAGGGTAAGATTTGATTATCCATATTGTTAAATTCAAGGAGTTCCCTCCTGGTATATCCTACCTTTGGTGTATTTCTGGTTTCCACATTTTCATTCTCTCTTAGATCTCACACTTTCCTTCTCAAGCCTTTTAGCCTAACAGTGCCTTTGTATGTAGGAAAATCTTCTATTTGTGTATACCTCACCTATTTTTGTTGACTCTTTTTAAAAATGACCTTTTCTGTGCAGACTCCCAACAATAAGGAACACCATCCCTTTGAGCCAAATTTTGCAGTCCCCTTTGCAGTCCTCTTGAGCCACTCTGCACAGAGATGCATAGATAAATCTGACTTCTCTTCCCCGTTTAAAACATTTCCCTTGTATTTTTATAAGGTCAGGGAGGAAAAAAGAACAGGTGTGATTGAATTATGCTGTGCCCCATTTGTTTCCTGGCTGCTAAATTCATCTGCTGAGAACTGCTGCTAGCCAGTGCATGTCAGATTAGGCTGCAGGGAACTCTCACCTGTGTGGGAATGGACAGAAAGCTAGGGAGGCATTACTAGATTTCTAGGGAGTCTTACTCCTTGAATGAAAATTTTTGCCAAGCAAAGAGCTTTTCCTTGTGTAGCACAAGTATTTTATGCTGTGACTGAACTGATAAATACCTATAGACAGTACATTTCCATAGATTTAAATAATTGGTATTGTTGCTCAACACCTCAGAGGACTATGTGCCGTTTATCCCAAACCTTGTGCCTCTCATTCATGGCTGGTCTATAAACTGTTGGCCCTAGCATGTAATTTTTCAATGCTTTGAAAGGTTCTTCTGAAAGATGTTAGTATATAGTATTTCTTGTTACCAAAACAGAATTCAGATATCACAAAGCTGACCTCAAACCCATGTGGCAGGTCAGGTGCTCTCTAGACACTCTGCATTTCAAAGAAAGAAAAAAAAAAACACCACCCCAACAAACCCAACAAAAACCCAACCCAAATCTATTCCTGGGTGGAAAAGTAGGGCATACACTAATTAGTGACCTTAAAGCACAATGGAAAACTAACGGGGCAATGCCAAGTCAGAGTATGAGAAATCCTGGGATATTAATATTTGCCTCTTGTCTCATACACTGAGGAATACGTGTGCTCTCACCTCCCAGAGGACAGGGCTGAGGCTTTTTGACGTCTTTGGGTTGAGTGGCCCCAATTAATTTCATTCTAGTGAATTTAGACAATCAGCTGAAGTAACTACAGAGCTGCAGGTCTTTGTCTCTGCGAATTTGCTGAGTATCAGAAGACTGAAAGGAGGTAAATGTGCTGCCTGCCTGGAAACTAGAAAGTGTGAGGGAGTTACAGAAGGAAGGGTTAACTTTAATTCTGGGAAAAGTACAAAACTTAAAAAACCCCAAACCCATGCCAAAACAAAATGCTAAGGGGAAAAAAAGGCAAAAGTAAAATCCATTGTGAATTTGATGAGAAGAAAGGGCTGTACCAGTGTAGCTTCCCAGTGCACTGGCCTTGCATGAAGAGGAGAAAGTGTACAAGTAATACAGGGTGTCGTTAAGGGAGGCTTCCACACACTGCCTCCCATGATGTTCTCATAAGCAAATGAAGAAAACTTAAGTAAAACTGCAATAGAGAGGAGGTAAAAGTGGGCAGAACAGAACACTGGGAGTAGTTACTGTTTGTTGTCAGAATGAAAGAGTATTTGGGGTGGATTTTTCTTAGAGAGTCTGCTACTCCTTGGTGTTTTCACTAATGATTTGCGCGATAGACTGGGGAGGAACACTAATCAAATTTGGAGACAGCGTGAAGATGGGTGGCTTTGCATATGTAGAGGGCAGGATTAATATTCCAAAGGAGGCAGGAAAAATGATCTGAAGAAAGTAAAATGCAGCTCAGCTCCCAGGCAGGAGTAGCAAACCCTGCTGATAGTGAGTGAGCACAAGTGACTGGGTCGCAGTTCTGCATCAGGAGGGCTTGAGGTTTGGATGGGTGACAAGCTGAACCTAGATCAGCCACATTGCACCATAATGACAAAGACAGACATCCTAGCAGGGGTAGGGTGCTTTGGAGGTACGTTCTGCCAGAGTTGTGGAGCTGACTCCTCTTGGTGTTGGTTAAGCACCAGCTGAAGGCTTGTGTCCCGTTCCAGTCACTGCATTTTGAAACAATGGACTCCAGTAGGAGTGTGAGAACGGTCAGCAGCCTAGAAAGCATGGCTTATGAGGAAAGATTTACAGAATTAAGGTGGTTTATTCTGGAAGGTCATTTACACTGAAGGACGTTCCAGCTCTTTTTTTCTTTTCCTTTTATTTCCCCCCCCCCCCACCTTGTTCGCTCTTTTCTACAGCTTGGGAGGACAGAGCCTAGCTGTTTAATTATTCCAGCTGGGAAAATAGTAAATTATTTCCTTCTATGAATTACTTACATTCCTGGGAGAACAGGTTCCTGTCTAATATTTCTGGCATCCTACCATTTGCCCACAGAGGGGAATGTTGCAGAGACCTGTCCTGGCAGGTCTGTTGAACCAGCAGTTAAGAGTTTGCAGGGCAGGGATACCTACCCATTCCAGGAGTAAAGTACGGGCTAGGTGTGGAAGTTGTAAGCTGACACTAGATGAGCTCCTTTGAGAGGCTCTAACAAACTGGTGAGGCAGCAGTACAGAGGGAAACAAATTGGGTTAAAATGACAGCATGTTTAGCTTCATTACATGACTCTGATGGAACCTCACCCTATATGCTTCATTCATTTCTGAGCTCTTCACCAACAGAAAGATAATAATGCTCTGGATTGCAGTAGCCCTGTCTCATCCTAGCATCTTAAAATGGTTTTACTTCTATTTACTAAGCCTCAGAAGGCACTGTTGAGATTTGTAAAGGCTACACAGGGATCACTTTACTAACCACATGTTTAGCAGCTCCCTTCAATACTCGGCAGTGCTTAACAGGGCACAAAGAATGCAAGTTTCTTTTGAAAATGGTGGGGGATTTAGGTAAAACACATAAAATACCAGCATGCATTATTAATTTGTTTATATAACGCAAAAGATAATGGCATTGTTCTGCAGACAACTCTAAGAGGTCTTTCATCCCAAGTAAAATAGTGCTAAATTCTGTTGCAGTTGTTTGCAATAAGTGGCTCTTGTAAGTGTTGATTCGAAGGAAGAACAGTGACATTCAGGGCCCTCAAGGAGAAGGGGTTTGATGGAGCTCACAGGCATGGCTTGCTGGGTTATACCCAGGGCTCTGAGCTTTGTGGAAGAAACCACTAGTAGTATCTCCCATATGAACAACCAGACTTAGTTGCACAAGACAGGTGGAAGGAAAAAAAAAAGGGCTGTGTTGTACAGGGCTTAATTGATTGAAAAGAAAACAGAAAAACAGGATGTTTGTCTACAGGGTGAGAAGCCAGTTAGGGAAGTACCAAGCAACTCACTATGATGATGAAGGCATGGCTTGGATTTATATCTGAAAAGTGGGAAAAGGGTTAATTGTTTCCTTGATCTTAGTAGAACTGGCATCGTGTCTTTGATAAACAGAATCGGCCTAGACTTTGCTTTTAGTCCTTCGTGTCAGCAGCATTGTCGTTAGCACCGTGTTGGGGCATTGCCTCTATAGTGACTCAGGAGAAGGAGCAGCACCTCACTGCTCTGCTTCCTGAGGTGGATGGAATGACGTCACCCTGTGGTCATTTATTAGTGGTCTCCTACTTAGGGTATTCCAGCCTCTTCCAGCCTTGCACAGCTTCTGAGAACTGCCACCTGGCTTTCAAAGCTTAACCAAATTGTCTTGGAAGGAGGCAGTGCTGGCTGTACTCACAGATGTACAAGAGGAGGGTTTTATTTGTACCCTTGCTTAATCTGCAGTATCTCCATAATTAATCTCTTTGTATTTCAAGCTAATGATTTTTGAGGTGGAGGAGAGCAGAGAGGTGTGTTTGACCTAAATCATACAGCTCAGGCTTTCTGAGTAACAATAGAGGACATGGCCACAAACAGTAAATCCATCTGCTTGGAAGTTATCTCCATTTGCTATTTCTGTAGCTTACAGACACTGACCTACCAAACAGTGTTTCACTTATGCCACGTCCAGAGCAACCCTTGTCCTTACTTTCTGATGGACACAGTCAGAAAGAGTAAGCTTCCAAGA
Source organism: Zapornia atra (assembly GCA_013400835.1). Taxonomy (NCBI): domain Eukaryota; kingdom Metazoa; phylum Chordata; class Aves; order Gruiformes; family Rallidae; genus Zapornia; species Zapornia atra. The sequence continues at coordinate 90,390 of VZTU01008897.1, forward strand.
CTTCTGCATGAGTGAGGCGTATGCTAAAATATTTTGCATCTGTAATTGTTGGGTTTATAAGCAGGACAGAGTAGTACATGTAAAAATTCTTCATTATACACTCTACAGTCCTTTGAGTCTCTGCCTTTTAAAGGCTAAGTACATGGTGGGGTTTTCGTTTTTTTTTTTTAACTTTATGCCTTTTAAACTTTATTGCTTGGATTAGTGCAGAACTTCTGGCTTCAGATCTAACTCTAGCCACTCAGGGCTGCAATCAAAGGCCCCTTTTGGTTCCAATGAGAATCAATTATCAATATTTTTTGCAGAACTTGGAAATTTCTGTTTCAGGGTGGGATTTTTTTTTTTGGAGGCTGCATCACTGTCTCCCTGTCCTTGGTCATTTAACAGCCAACAGAGCTAGGGGATGGCAGTGATTTAATGATTGAAAGTAGTTCTGCATGATCCCACTTCTTATGTTAAATCTCTGGAGTTTGCAGCCAAAAAGATTAGAATGTTGTTGTTGCAGTTAATGTTTATTTTCCATGAATCCTGAACAACGATGTCAGAAAGACATTGCTTCACGGAGATGTCCCTCTTTCTACACTTCTCTCTTTCTGCTCAGTGTTTTCCAGCAATGCCAAGTGTCTTCCTGGGTCCTGTCAGTTCCCATTTTACACCCATCACCTTGGCATGTAGATATTTCTAGTTACTCCCTGGAATACGCGACTGACTCCTCTCTCAGTAACTGACACGTGGCTCTGGTTATATCTAGGAACACGCAAATATTGTGCTCATGTACAAGCTAGTACTTTCTCACACTGCATTTTAACATCTGGGGCAGAGTCTAGATGCTCAAATGACCCAGATGTAGCCCCTTGTTTCATTTACAGCAATGCTACTACCCACATTCATCTCCCCTCACCAGGATGTAGTGTAAACAATGTCCTTTAGTTATATATTGTCTTGGCTAAATATTTAATACAGGGCATCACCTGGCTGAAAGCAAAGCACCCAGTCCTTTACTCCTTAAGAAATATACACTCTAGATTGTTAATGTTTTCAGTTCTTCTATACTCATAATTAGTTTTGAACAAAACACATACATTTTCAGCCTAAAACTCATCCACTTAAACCTAGAACATATCAGTGATATTGGAAACATACAGTTCTGATAAACCAAACAAAACTAGTTACAGCATAAAGTCTGATTCCCCAAGATTTAATCTGATGTCCAGCAAATTTGCAGGAGGGCCAAGAGCCAAAGGATGGCTAGCTGTTATTTATAGGTTTGATAATTATTGTGTTTAGAACACAAACAATTCCCTTCTTGCTGGAAATCTAACAGTCTGAAACCAAGCAGTGAAAAGAAAGTGATATACTTCCTGTGCATATAAAGAAAGAAGCAAGTTTCCATTTGCAGTACTCAAATTCAGTCATTTCTGTGGTTAACACATCCTAGCTTCTGTCACTTTGCAATGCAGGAGTAAGTCTAAAAAAACCTTTTCATCTACTACTACAAAACACATGAAGCAAAAGTAACAAGTTTTAAAAGAGAGGCCACAGGAAAAGCAAACTTGGTATCAAAATATACAGCTCCCCAAGTTTTTGTTTCGCCATTGGAAAAGTTGGAAATAAATCTATTATGAATCTGTGAGACATGAGACTTCCCACTTATTGTTTTAGAAATACTTTCCTTGGTTTCTGTTACTTAATTCTTTTTTTCTTTTTTTCCCCAGGTAATGGTAAACACTTTCAGCTTTCAGTGTAACTACGGAACAGAGTGGCTTAGATCAAGCTGCGATACACCCGAGACAAGAAGCGCTTTCCTTTTTCCCTTTGGGAAATCACCTACTGTCTTCATTTCTCCCAGTACTAGACCAATGGATCTCTTCACTTACCTGGTGCTTTCTTGACTCCTTCTCTTGCTTCTCTTCACTCGCGGATGATAAATACCTACAGGAGTTGCCGAGGAACGGGATGTAGGTGCTGACCTTCCCCTTCCCTCAGCCTGAAGTTCTTCAAAGTCAGCCTCAGGGACTTCAGATTAAATAGATGAGCCAAGGCAAAAGAGTTCTGCTCCCCCTTCCGTTTGGCTTTCACGGCTGAATTCTAAAAAGCTGTATGAAGTTGTCAGAGGTTTCCTCTTACCTTTTTACTGAAGCAAAACGGCGTGCTGCTGCTCCAGGACAGGATTAGGTCATTCAAACAGCCCTGCAGAGAGAGTGGAGGCTCAGCGGTACAGAGTCTCCAAAGGCTGGAAAGATCTGATCTTACATCAGGTGAGAGAAGGCAGCTGGCTAGGCAAGCCAATAATTATGATATCAGCTCTTGTTCGCCTCAGGCAGTCCTGCATTTAATAAGAATACAAATATGACTAAGCTGCAGGTTTATGTTTGGGGTTTTTTTAACTTGTTCTCTTGGTAATTCTTCAGAGAAGTTGGGCAGGTATTGAGCTCTAACTGTCTGGAAAGTGAATGCTCCCTCTCAACTTCTCTGTTTTTCTCTTGATTTAAAATACCCATCTCTTACTGCATTTTGCAAACCTATTATCCACCTGTGGTTATTAAAATCACTCTTTCCTGGCATGGATTTTGGCATACTATCAGAAAGTGTTCGGCTACCAGAAATAGGTGTCCTCCTTACATTTATCTGAGCTCTCAGCACGGAAGGAGCTGTGGCTCCATGGTACGATGTCAAAACAAGTTACACCATTGAAATGTAAGAACAACACTACTACAAGGTAATAATATTCCTTCCCCAGAACAGAGTGCCATAGCACAGTCATAAAAATAAAACTAGACTGGGGGAATGTATGCATTTGTGTGGGCCCATATGTATAGATTTCTGTGGAGAGGTTTGGGCTTTGTCTGCAGATATGTAGAGAGAGGTATGAGTTTAAATGTGCAGTTGCAGGAATATGTATTTCTGCTGCCCTTACCTGGCTTTCTGCACACTCTAGTCCCCATCACAAACCTGATCACACCTACTGTAATAATACTTACCTACCTCATAGGGTGTTGTGAGGATTAATTAATGTTTGTAAAGTGCTTTGAAGATGAAAAGCCTTGAATGAGTGCTAAATATAATTATCGTCATTCCACAAAACAGTAGAAACATCTTTGCGGCCCCCAGGTTATTGTATAGGTACACCCATGTTTATCTCCCACGATTATGGTAAGATACTGAAGAAGGTCTTGAAACTTTGATAAAAACACACTCTCTGCTTTGGAAGACACATTTATATTCATGTTAAGTTCATGCTATTCATGAAATGTTTTTGTGATTCTTGTTGGAGAATACATTACATAGATGTGTGATAGGAAAGATCTCCCATGGCATCTACATGTCACAATAATAGGACCAGTGGAAGAAAAGCTGTATTTTTACCTGTGATTAATTATTTCCTATCAAGAGTTTACCATTTTGATTTTTTTTTTTATTAGATTTATCAGGAGCTTCTGATACTAGAAATGAAGAATTTGTCAATTTATCTGCAGGATCTCGTAGAGCTGGTGGACATGGAGTGTTGGTGGATATGCTCTTTCCTGTCTGGAAGATCTCAAAGATAGTGCTGGATAACTACTTGTCCTTTCCACCCGCTTTCACATTTGATGTCCCTCAGGGTTACATGTCTAAAGCTGTCAGGGGTGATTCTGGGGTGGTTTGAGCTGCGCTCAACCTCTTCACACAATTATTCTGAAATCCTGCACTACCTTTAATTTACAGTTCTTGCTCTGATGGCTGAGATAGACAAATCCGAGGTGGTTTTATGTGAGTAACTGAGGTACTAACTACAACAGCTCTGAACCAAAGTAGGCTAATGGCCTGATTATTAACCCAGTCTCTGCAGCGAGCTTTGCAGCCTGCCTTGAAATCCAGACTGCTGCAGCTCTGTAGTTACTGGTACCTAAGTTAGCGAGTTTAGCATTAACTTGTTGGGTGTGTTTACTTGAGCTGGCGTCACGGGTCGATTGCAGTGCAGAGATAAGATCCCAAATGAAAGTGAACCACTGACTGGCAGTTATCTCGCCTTTCCTGGGATAACTATCGGGAGGAAATACCTAGAGGAAGGGGGGGTGTGTTGGTGTTTCCTCCAGACTTTTCCTATCTCTCACCTATGTGGGTCACAGCTGTACATCAAAATCCACCCTCGTGGACATGAGGAGCACAGCCCACCTAGCAGTACTGCTCTGTGGTGTTTCTCCTTTTGATGAGCAAAATGGTTTTGTAGAATTTGAAGTCAGGACTTTATTTTTTCTTCCTTCCTCACAGCTGTCTTACAGTCAGCTTGAAGAGTTTTGTTAAACTAAAGCAGTTCAGTCTTCAGGAGATGAAGCCATATGCCACAAGCAAAGAACAGAAGAGATCAAGAGGCTTACATCAGAACAAACTTAGTTTTGTCAGATCCAGACTAGATTATTGTAATGAGTTGGCTTTACATCTCTTCTTGGTCTGAGCTGAGGTGTTTATTTGGTGTACTGGTGGCTATTCTAAGCTGCTAAATTCTGTTCTCACATTGACTCATTCATTTGGGGGGTGGTGGGGAAATAAAAATTGCAGCCAACAAAGTTGTAAAATAAATATCCAAAAGGTAAGTCGATGAAACCAATTTGGCCATGTCTGACTGAGACTGTAGGGGGAAGTTATGATGTCACCAGGTAGAAATGAGGGCTCAGCTGCCCACTGAAGATTACTGAAGGGGCAGAGCTGCCTGGTACTTGTACATGGGCAGCACTGCAGAGAGGAAAGAAATGACAGCCTGCATAACTGATGTGGCATGATATCATTGTAAGATGTCCAGAATGAGTGGCTGAAGAGACCCCTCCTCTATTTGTTTCCCTTCCTGCATGATCAGCTTCCTGTAGTGCTACGTTTTGGTATCTTGGGTATATAAGGTTATTTTATAACAGAAATTGGGAATATGTGATTATATTCTTATTTTCCACAATTTTACCCTTATCTGAAAAGTTTTTCCTGAGCTGGCTGATGCTTCTCAAAGCAGAGCACTGGAAATGGGTAAGATGAACTCCAAGGTCTGCCTGATCCTTTCTGTCCGATTCAGAAGGTTTGATCAATTTTAATATAAAATATTCTTGGGCTCCCTTACATAGAAAAACCACTGCTGACCTCGTTATAAACCCCTCCTGCTTTTCAAAATTGGCAAGAGCAGTCTTGTTGATCTGGAAATTTGTCAGTAAGGAGTTCTGCCTATGAACTTCATTTTGTACCCAGCCAGAGCATAAATTCGTTCCTTTGATAAAATATTCTTATTTAATTTAGTAGTGGGATAATTGCTTATTTTTAATACATTGTTTATATTTTATTATGCAGTGATGGCAGCAGTATTTGTTATCATAAATAGCTTTGTAGGCTTACAATTTTTGGATCCTAACATTTGGCTGATAAGCTTACAAAATGACTTAAGACGTAATCTAACCAGCTATTCTGCCACCATTAAATAGGAAAAGTGGCCTAGCATCTCTCCCTTGGGATCACCTGAGGGAAGACACACCTGGGTGTAACTTAACCGTCTGCTGTGCTGCCTTTAAATAGTAGTCAGGGCTTGCTTTTTATCTTCTGAGATATCCCTAGGGAATACACACCTTGGTTTAACCTACATACACTTGAGCCCATTTTTGTCCCTAAGAAATAATTCCAAGTTCATTTATCTGGTGGTTTGTTGTGTCTAGAAAAACACACTGGTATAAATGGGTACATTTTACCATTCAGTATATTTAAGAAAGTATAATTCTCATTTCCTTCTGAGCCTCCTCTTCTGACCAAATATGTCTCTCTCTTGCCCTGTCGTTGTCATAGCTGAGAGGAGCAGTACTCAGTTGGAAGTCTGAAGGATAAAATTCACCAGGGAGATGTGAATTATAGCCTCCAAATCTGACACGCCTTTAAGATGCTCTTTTGTTAGCATTTGCAGAACTTTCTGTTTGTTAATTGTTTAATCTTAAATTAAAATATAAAGAACCATTATTATATATGAAATATCATTTCCTGACCAGTGATTTAGTGTTGCCTGTAAAGCGTAGCATCTGGAGCAATGCGACAGCCACTGTAAGCTATTGTTGTTTTGTTGTTTTAGAAAGGAGGATGAGCTCAAGACGTGGTGTTAGACTTGACTCTGTGCCTTTCTGCTCTAGGTGAAATTCAGGTAGGTGATCCAGACACGTGTTACAGTCGCTGTGTCATCTAGCAATATGTTTTGGTTTGCTTTTTTGACAAGACTGCTATTAGTATGCAACTTTCAGTATGGGAGTGAGATAATTAATTAAGACAGAGATATTGGGCTAATGGAGTAATAATCGATGATTCTCCCCTCCAGTTTATTTTGTCCCATGATAGTTATTTATTCCTTAAAACTATTCAGTGTCCTATACCACGTTCAGGGCCTTATTATTGTTGCAGGGTGGCTGGACCTTTCTCCTGTACCCAGGGAGGAGTGCTCATTCCTTCTTGGAGCTGTTGACTGTAAATAAGTAAAGTTTCAGACTGAAATGTCCTCTACCATCATAAACTTTCTTCTCACAGAACATAATTTGTGAAGAGTTGGCAGCATTCTGTCCGCTTTCCTTTTTTTGTTGACATTGCACTTCAGAAAGAGTCTTTTGTGATTTTTCTTCTCTTTTTGTTACAAGGTTAGCAGAGAGAGAAAGCTTTCCTAGCCTGAAGCCGCTGGGTAAGTGTAGGTTGGCAGGCTGTCTTTGTTTGTTTGGTCTTACGGCTTCTTGAGTTCTGGCTGCCAGGCTTTTTCTAACATCACAGAGTTGTGCTGAGCGAGGCTGTTGGGGGAGTTTTGGTGACATGAAAATAGTAAGTAGAAAGGCTACCTTGCATCAGGTTGCAGAGCATGGTAGTTTGATGGATGCCTTCTCTGCCGAAGTCAAGAACGTGGCAGAGTGTGGTCATGTCAGAAGGCAGGTGAGTGAATCCTAGAAGTGTTTTGTTGGCCACCTGACAGTGGTGCTGAGAGCTTTGGTGCTGGGACTGGCGAGAAAAGAACAGTTGGCTGATCCTCTGTCTAGTCACCTCTGACTCCTCTATCTGAACACGACTTTCTAAAGGTCAGACCACATGAGATTCAAAGGAGAATGCTCTTGCATTCTGGTTTTAAGGCCCTGAGGGACTGTGGGAGTCTCAAGAACATGCGGAGCTTCAAGTGAGGCCTTTGAACTGCATGAGTCTTCCAAACCCAATCCTGTCACATTCATGGCTTTGAATATGTTATGCAGGTTTGGCCACTTAGTGCTAAGGCATAAGCAAAGAAATGTTTGCCCATACATTACTTCATATTATTGCTTCTAAGGCTTGCTGCCTGCTCTTTTTATTTTCCATTTATTTTAAGCTGCAAGATGATTTCAAAGGTGTTGAATAACCCACACCTACCCCAAAGAGCGTGCACCTTTTAGTTCTCAGGCTGTTTTCTGGTCTGCTTCTCCTCGTTGATACTGTACCATGAACATGCAACATCCTTTCTGGAGCTTGGGCAGAACTTAGAAACAACGTTTGCTTGTGAATGACATGTGAAGTCACTTTGTGGTACAGGTGAAGCATGCTCACCATTTACTGTACTTACACCCTCTGCAACCTGAGATGAAACGCATTGTATTCTTGCACAGTTCCTTTCCAACAGCTGAAGAGAGGCTGGTTTGAATGGTTCGAGGATCTCCGGTGCAGCACTCGTAGCCCGCCGNCACTCGGAGCCCGCCGTACCTCACAGCTTGCAGAACATCTGATAGCCCTTTCAAACACCTTGTGAGTTTGCCCACAGCAGGAATACTGCTTTTGGATTTGCCTTGCTCAAAGTGTTTTCTGTAGAAGTCTGGGAATGCTGCAGCTGAACAGGACACCTCTGTACCACAACCTTTACCCAAGTTTCTAACCAGTTAGTGACATGATTGGTTCTAAACGGGATGATTAATATTTAGCTAACTAGAAGACAGCTAACAGTGCCTTACTTCTGCCAGAGGCTTAGGCTAGCACATGATTATCTTCTTATAACTGGCTTGGCAGAAGTGTGTGTGTTGGTTTGCCGCCTTTTTTTTTTTTTTTTTTAGCCCCTTAACCATGTCTAACAACCAGTACAACTGGTCTGTCTTCTTCCTTTCTTGGAGTGTGCTTGGATGTTCCTAACTACAGAGCTCCATCAGTGGCTAGTGCCAATGTGTGCACGCCCTTTTAGCGTTTCTCCACTTCCACAGACTTTAGGGGAACATTTGTTTCCCCAAATGCACTGACAATATTAATGTGAGAAACACAGATACATGAGCAGGGTTAATTGGACTGCATTGGAGAAAAACTGCTTTAGGAATACAGCTCCAATTTAGCTCTTGAAACGTGAGTTTCTGATGAGCTCATTAAGAAACTATAGTTATACCTGCAGTATTTACAGGCAAAGCTCGTGGGTGTGTAATATCCCCACTCCAAGCTGTTATCTCAAGTTCTGTCAGCTCTTGATGTATTGATTTTGAAACAGAAAGAAAAAGTGGGAAGAGTTTACTTGGGACATTCAAAGGACTATCCTGCTTGGGCTTTCCTAACCAGTTATGATGCATACGCAGCCTGGGATGAATGATTTGACATGGTCGAGGGCATCGTTTGGTTTTGGAGGGGAAAGCAGTACATTTGGCAGGAAGGTGAGGGAGCTGTACCTGCAGATGGGTCATGTTCTAGCTAACCATGCCAGCTCCTGACTTGAGAGCCATCAGGTCAGTAATCAGGGCTATGCAAGAGAAGTTTCCACCAGCCTGTCCAAAACCATTTTGCAGCTTGGTTGGGCAATCCTTCCTTTGCATTTATCTTCATGCACAATAGTTGAAAAACATAAAACCTGGTGCTTCCGCAAACAGCAGTTGAAATCATCCCAGAGGTATTATCTTAGAAACTAGAAAATGATTCAATGAAAGAAGGAATGAATCATATAAATACCCAAAGTGTTGTACCTCAGCAATGTCCCTCCCTTCTTAGTACAAAGCAAAGAACAAAAGCAGGCTGCTGCCTGGCATGGGCCCCTCCTAGATGACTTAGTAGGACTGTGAAATCATCAGAAGCCTCAGAAAGAAGTGCTTATGCAGCATTTATAGCTCAATTTTCTTCTCTTCAGTTCTCTGTAAGCAAGGAACCGGTAGCTGTGTTCTCTGGAATGTCGGCATCTGTTCTAGAAGATGGGTGAGGAAAGGCCTGGACTGAAGGAAACATTTTCAGTTCACAGGTTTCTCGAGGGGTTTTACAGTTCAGAAACTGGAAATGGCTGTTTAGAGAGAACACGTATTCCACAGCAGATGGGCATTAAACACTGTAAGGTCATGAAAATATGAAACCACATTTGTATTGCTGAGGATGATTTTAAACACTCTTAGAAAACAAGGGATGTGAAATTGTGTGGCCTTTTCATATGGGAAGTTATAATGGGAGGCCATTAGTTTCCTACCTGTTAGACAAACCACGATTAGGACTTAATGGAGCTTCAGTGAGAAGGAAGTATTGATCTCAGATTGCCAGATTTTAAATGAGATGTGTGAGACACAAGAGTCAGGATAACCCACTAGAGAAGATACTCAGTGGCAATTATTTTCTGAAAGATCATTGTACAAAAGATGAAAAGAACTAAGGAGCATAAAAAGAAGTAATTGCAATCAAAGTTTTCATTCTAAACTAAGTTAAAAACGTTTCATCTTCTTAAGCAAGCATTATGAGTTCATGTGAACCTCCAAACACCCCAGTCCATGAGGTTTCTTAGGCAGCAGTAGCATCAGTTCACCTTCGCTGCCAACTCTTCCTAAGTCTTTCATTTTAATGGTTTGCTCAGTAAAATGAGGAGCCACTGCAGCTTCTCCACATTGTTTGAATGTCTCTTTGCCAGTGGTGGAGTTTTTTTCCTTATTACTTTTTCCCTTTCTTGTTTTTTTGCACGGTATGCTTTTCACTCAGGCTCTTGTGACATCAGTGGCAAATGTCTGTGAGGAATTGCCTGAGGCCAGTGTGACTTTCAAAGGATAAGACAATTTGTTACCCTGCCAATGAACAGTTTATTACATTTCTAATTATTGTTATTAGTCTGGCAGGTGGTGCCATGCGTGATATTTTTACAGCTGCCAAAGATGCAGGTACTTCTTTCATGACAAAAAATAACCTGAGTAAGATTTAAAGGAAAACCAGGCATTCTGCTACGTTACATGTTTGATGATTCTTTGTGCTGACACAGCGTGCACTCTACCTGGCTATTTTTAAATCTTAAGCTGAAACAGACTGACTCTTGAAAGATTTTGTTGTGAGACCCACTGTATTTAGAGTGTGCTAGCAGCCTAAGTTAGATAGGAAGGTATCCCTCCCTCCCTCTTGAGTTCCTGGTCTTTATTACTCTACTTGTGTAAATTAAAGACTCACCTTATTTATAAGCTCCAACTTAGAGTTCATGTTAACCACCACCTAAGAACACTAACTATTCCTTTCCCAATGAAGATCTCTTAAGTTCCTAAACATCGAGACAGTGCTTCCTCTGGCTGTAGGGTTGTGTGCAGTTGGGTTCAAGAAATAAAAATTATAGAAATACCATGTGCATGTCAGCGTGGGCTAATGCAGCACCATCCCATCCCTCCTGAGCAGCACCGTCCAGTTCCACCCATTGCTATCTGCACAGAACAGTTGATAAAGCATGTCATGCCTCTTGCTCTGTCATCTCTTGTGTGGCAAAATGTGCTTTCTTAAACAGTTTCACATTGCTTATTCTGTTATGGTAAATAAAGAATTATTTCATGTCAGGCTATTACTAAAGGAAAGGAGGAATTCAAAAGGAATAGAGGTAGGAAGTAACTCTGCTGTTTTCATTGCCAGCCACATGTTTGGTCTCGTGCAGTCACAGTATTGCAATAGCAGCTACTTTGTTCTTTTTCACATGGCTGCTATCTTCACAAACAGGCAGCATGTTTTTCTGTTACTCTTATGATAACAGAGAAAATTGTCTTTGTAAAAAAAAAAAAAAATCAATGTGGTGTTCATATATATAACCTCATTTGCCCAGGAATATCCATCAGTCATATTTGGGAGAACCAGACACTTAGATTTGTTGCAGTGAGTGCAACTGGATTTGACTGTACTACACTTTGAGGAGCCAAGGAGATGGGACAGTCCAGCTCTGTCTTTGTCCCCTACCCTGATGTTTTATGATACAGCTGCGCTGTGATGAGGCAACAAGTCTCCTTTACACACTGTGAAAATGGAATGAGAACTGGCAGCACCAGGGAATCGAGTGGTGCATCCTGTAAGAAAAACGATTTGATAGGAGGTTTAGTGTTTTTGTGTCTCTGTGGCTTGGAGGAACCGCAGCTGCACTGGAATGGGCTCGGGATTTGGCCGACTTACATCTGCACCCACCTGGGCTCCAGGTAAGAATGGATCTTGCTGGAGGAGAGCATGGGCATGTTTTGGAGTCATTCCCTGCAGGGGCTGTTCAGCAGGTACAGGAGGCCAGAAGTGGCACCGATTCAAAACACTGGCTGAAAAGATATTGCATACCTGACTGCACCTGGTGCAGAGGAAACTGAAGATGTCAGTCCCCTCCTCTTTCCCCATCAATTGTCTCATATTTCTGAGATACAGGTGTGTGGTTACAGTGTGAACAGACCAAAGATTTTTCTTCTAAGCCAATGAGCTACTTTAATTATTTTTTTTTCTCCTCCTTGTAGTATCTCTGCCAAAATACAGAAATGTGTAGTATGAACTCCTGCACTTCCACACACCCTGTGTATGCTGGGGAGAAGGACTTTTGTTTCTGGAGCCAGAATGGCAGAACCTGCCTTTGCTGAATGTATTTCAGGCTTCATCTTGTCCATCTGCCATGCTTTCTGTCAACTGTCAGAGCATCCTAAATGAAGAGGTAAAGTGTGAGCATGAAAGTGGGGTTGGGCTTTTCTGCACCATTCACTGATCTTTCTGTTGCAATCATCCCAAAGGGCTGCAGCACAAGCTGTGGTCATCAGCTTTTTCCACTAATTAGAGGAAAAACTGTTCTGTCTTCACCCCTAAGCTTGCAAGTCTCTAGAAGTTGTCATCTGAACACATTTTGATTATGTCACTCTTTTCTCTGTCACCTGCATGATAAAGATCCAACTCTACAGGACTGACAAAGATTATTTCAGATTGGTGAAGGAGTCTGTACTGAGCCTGTACTATTTCTCTACTACTGGTTATAGCTCTCAATACCACAATGCAGCTTGCTTAGGTCTAAAGAGAAAAGAAAAAGCACAGGTGTGAGGAAGCTTGCATTGTACAACTGTGTTATCTGCAGTGCAGACAAATGATTTATGATTGCATGTTTCATGTAGCAGGAATGATATTGCCAGAGGTAAGAATAAGGAGGAAAACTCAAACTCCCTTCGGGTGACAGACATCTTAAAAATAAAGAGGATCCTTTTGAATTTTCTGGCAAGTCTCATCAGGATAGTCCTACAGCAAAAAGGGAAATGTGATTTTCCCCTTTGCAGACACTACAACTGCTCCAGAATAACCACTACTCACTGTCAAAGATCCCCTTGATAGGCAACCAGGAAAACTGGTGCAGGAGCAGGTAACTGTACTGGGACTGTATTCCCCTCCTGTGTTTGCACACAACTTGCTCTTCTGACATAGTGCAATTCTGCATTAAAATGGGCATTACTTTCTCAGCTGGCTCTGACCACTTTGGCTTTATGGAAAGAAACGAGAAGCTCTGTAATCAGCAGAATGAATGAAATTTGGTGTCCTAGGGCTTTCTGTTCCCTTCCAAAGAATGGAGAGCCCCGTGTCCCAGTGGCAGGTGTTGGGTAGGTTTGAAATTGCTCTGCTTCTCATAGACTGCCTGGGGACAAAGGGAGCTGAGGGAATTTCTGTAATGCTGCTGTGTTGGCAAGAGGACCTTAATGCTAATCAGGAGTCAGTTGAATAGTACAAACTTGAAGCAGGGTAAAGTTTTGATGCTTTACTTGATCGTGCTTAATGTTAGTATTTCAAATACAGCACCACCTAAAGGGTTGAACCCTTGAATCGACCATTCTGTCTCTTCTCCATTTTCCAGTCTGTAGTTTGTTTTGGGTTTGGGTTTGTTTTTTTTTCCTTTTAGACAATTTGAATCCATTTTTATTTAACTAAGTTGATGAATTTAATTTTGCAGCTATGCTGTCATGCACTGCCTTCAAACAGCATCCCTCTTGTTCCAAGACTTTCCTCTTAGCTGTTTAAGGATGTTTTCCAAGGAAGATCAACACCAGACTAGGTGCTTGGCCTGGATTTCAGAAATTTGGCCATGTCTTGGTGGAGTGTCTGCCTCCACTAAAAGGAACAAGAGAATCTCTACAGCCTGAATAGCAGCCTGATGTTTTTGGTCTGTTAGTATGATTAAAGGATAAATAATATTAAATGTTTCTTTAATAGGAGAAAATACACAGCATTGACAGTAGTGATTAAGTTCTATTAAACAGTTGTTATTTTGGACACCAGGTGATTAGTATACTCAAACCACTTCATTTCCAGACGTTGGCACCTTGGTCATTACTAACTCAAATCATAAAGCTCAGTGAATCAAGTTGTAAATAGTTTTATTGGTTCCGTGTTGGAAAAAAATTAAGGGTTGTGAAATTCCTTGGTGATTTAAAGCTACGTATTTCTTAAGTCCTTGTATTTCTGTTTTCGGTTCTTTCTTTGGCTCTTCATCATCACAGAAACCCTAAGCTCTGTTTCTGCCTGCACAGACACTAAAACCAGCACTCTAATAGAGAGCAGAGTTGTATTCCTAGAAAAAAAAGTAAATCTATCAAATGGAGAGAGTTGGGAATTTCAGACTAAGAAGCACGCTACTGCCAACATGCCAGAGTTGTCTGAGGGAGGAATTACCTCCATGGACCAGAGTGGAACTGCCTTTACAGCTTCTGGAGAAAGCCCCTTATTTACATAGCTGCTGATGACTGTTGGGTAGAACGCAGCCCCTTCCTTTTTCTGTTGGTCTGTGTTTTGTTTTCTGCAAATATTTTTCATCTTTTGGAGAAATATTTTGTGTCCATTATATGAGAAGGCTTCCTTCAAAGGAAGTTTGGGGGGTTTTGGTTGGCTTTTTTTGTTTTCTTTTATGAAAGCTTAGGAATTATGAAAGCTTACTTAAATTGTAAGGTCTAAATATGTGTGTCCAGTTCTGGGCTCCCTGGTATAAAAAAGGCAGAGATCTCCTGGAAAGAGTCCAGAGAAGGGCTACGAAGGTGATGAAGGGCCTGGAACATCTCCCGTATGAGGACAGGCTGAGTGAGCTGGGACTGTTTAGTCTGGAGAAAAGAAGACTCAGGGGGGACCTAATTAGTGTTTATCAATATCTCAGGCATGGGATGCAGGGGGAATTGGCCAGCCCCTTTTCAGTGTCTGTGGGGACAGGACAAGGGGCAATGGCTGCAAGTTGGAGCACAAGAAGTTCCACACCAACATGGAGAAGAACTTTTCCCCAGTGAGGGTGAGGGAGCCCTGGGACAGGCTGCCCAGGGGGGTGGTGGAGTCTCCTTCTCTGGAGATATTCAAGACTCATCTGGACGCCAACCTGTGCAATATGAGCTGGGGAGCTGCTTTGGCAGGGGGGTTGGACCCCATGAGCTCTCCAGGTCCCTTCCAACCCCTGTGATTCTGTGATTTCTGTGATTTCTGTGAAATATATCGCAGGGTTTCAGTGCTACACCACAAGGCTCCCTTAAAGCTCATTTTAATAGCTTTTGAGTGACTGGGAACAAACATTTGGTTTCTCCAAACCAACTTGAAGGCTAGAGACACACTGGCTCTATCTGGTTTGGCTTTAAAATTGTCGGGCGCTCTGTTAAGTCTGCTTATGATTTCAGTCCTTGATGAAGCAATCCTCACATACCTTATGTGCTGCTTTAAAAACTTCTTCTGTCAGGATTTCATGGATGAAGTGCCTTTCTCAGATGGAAGCTGTTTTCCTCGTTGTATTACCCTCCTTAAAACTCACCTGGCTTTCCGGTGTGGTCACACGTTGTAGAAATGCCTGTGTTTACCAGGATAAGCCCTTCATATCCTCTTAGGTGTACATGTATGTGCCTGTAGAACTGGTGTGTGTGTGAGTGTGTGTGCGTGTGTGTCTGGGCAAGGCAAGGCAGCACCATCACTCCAGGGAAAATGGAGGAGGTGACTGCGAGTCACCCACTTACTCACCAGCACATACTGTGGGAAACCTGTATTTTGTGGTTTTGTAGAGCACTTGCTTTTTTGGAGAAGGCAGGCAAGAAGGCAGACGTCCCCTTCTCATTAACAAATTTATCACAACTCTTATGTAAAACAAACTGAGTGTCAACCCCGAAGTGAAGAGCTGGGTTGGAAATCACACCTCACTACAGCAGGTGCTGAGCTAGCAGTTTCACAGCAGATTGTGAAATTTGATCGCACAATGGGAAATAGAGCCACTCCTTCAGGGCAATATCTGGAAACATAATGGGGAACCACCCTTCAAAGGTGATCTGTGTAATAATGGGGCTTAGAAACACTTTCTACCTGCTTTGCTTAGAAAATTATGAACATTTTTAATAGTGTTACTGGGTTTTGCACAAGCACACTATATTTAGCTGTACCTCAACCAGTCCTGCGCTCAGACACACCCAAAGCAATAAAGTGCCCAGCTTGCTACTACCATCACTTCAAGGTGGAAACTATTAATGAAATTTTCCGTTCTCTTTATGTCCTGGTATTATTGTTAGCTTTTCTTCTCTGCCTACAGATTACAGCTTTTTTCACCTGTCTTCTTTTGGAAGTTGGGTGTTTATATACCCCTTGAGTAACTTTTGCTGCAGCTGCTTTCTGGTAAGTCTCCAACCTTTCTCTACTCTCACATGCTAATGCACACACATCACCGAGCATTACTGCACTGGCCCAAAGACACTCTGTGCTACTTGATGTCTCTTGCCTTTCTTCTTGAGATGGCCATAAAGATTGCACCTGCACTCTTGCATGTATTTATGCACACCACAGCCTCTGAATAACGTAGACTAATAGAAAAGACTTCAAAGAATCATAACACGGTTTTAAAGGGCTGGAAGGAGAGGCTGATGGGAAATGTTAAAAGAATTCAACGTTTCCTGCTTAGCTAAGCAGTAATTTAGAAGGATGTGTAAGCTATGTGCAAGTATTTCAAAGAAAACATAAAGCAAACAAAAGCAGTGCCCTGATGCTGTACCCAAAGAGCAAAGAAGGGAGAGGTTTGCAGCAAACCATCTGCTTGAGGTTTCCATTTTGTGAGCAGGGTAAATGAAAATATTTAAGCAGATTTGGATGTTATTTGGTAAAGGTGAATGCAAAGGGAAAAAGGTGAGGGGCTTAAGTGACCTGAGCAAGTCATTATCTGATTGAAATCAATTACCCAGGAGCTCATTAGCAAAAGAGAATAAATGTCCTTCCTATCACATAACAAATCAAAACACTCTTTTCCAAAACCACTGAGGGGCTGATACCAGATTGTTCTTTCTGTGACTGTGATTTGCCAGAGCAACTGTGCTTGTCAGGGCAAGGAAGCCATCAGTGCAAAGCGGATCGGTGATCAGCAGATACTGGAGTTGTCTTGACATTTGGAACTGGAAATAAAGTACTGAAGGTCAGTGAATTCTAACATTTTATGTCACATGTACAATGCCCTTTGTCCTCATCTCCTCATAATTAGGACAGAGAAAGAAAGAAGAAAGCCATTGATGAGTCTGCATACTATTTTATAATGAAAGTCACTCATGCTCGTTCTCACTGAGCCACAATGGTTCGAGTGGGATTCCAGAAATGCAATGGACTCTGTGAAAAACTTTGTGCAGGCAACAACAGAATAAAGCATTTAGTGTGAATGGGGCACGTATTGTATAGCTGATCTGTCTGAACCCAACCTTGTTTGGGGTACTAAGTGCATGATCTGGCAAAGCAACTGTGGATATTCCTGTATCTTTGTCTGTTTGGTCATTAGGAGTCTATGTGCTACTATTGAAAGTCAGTTCCAGCAGGATAGGGATTAAATATTTAACAGTATTAAAGGATTTTGAAAGAGATGATCTTGGTTTCGAGGGTCTAAAAAATTTAATAAAAAATTAATTATTATTTTAACAATAAGAGCAAATAACTTACGCTGATTATTTCAAGATATTTTGTGGAAGCAGGGAGCCAAGCAGTTGGTACATGGAAGACAGAAGGAGAAGTGATATATAATATGAAAAATCTCCATAACACAGGGGATATGTAAAAAAAAAAAATCTTTAATTTGATCATACATATTTTAGAACACAGGGATTGTCCCCTTTTATCATGACCTTGCAGGCTGTAATCTTACATAAATAACAATGGAACGGAGAGTCTAGGAAAAAAATGGTCCTTTACAATTATAACAAGTGGACTGCAAATAAATATGTTTCACAGTAATAGAACGAGCTGAGAGTATGTGATTTTTCTGTAATTATACAACACACAGCGTGCTGTGAAAGTCCTTAGCTGTATAACAATCATATAGGATTTGGACATACACACAGGGGCCTCTATACTCATATCCAGGTGGATATTCATGGGATGAAGTTCAACACGGTGGGGTGCTGGGTCCTGCACTTTGGTCGTAACAGTGCTACAGGCTTGGGACAGGGCAGCTGGAAATCTGTATAGAGGACAAGGACCTGGGGGTGTTGGTTGACAGTCTCCTGAACATGAGCCAGCAGTGTGCCCAGGTGGCCAAGAAGACCAATGGCATCCTGGCTTGTGTCGGAAATAGTGTGGCCAGCGATGATCATCTCTCTGTACTTGGCACTGGTGAGGCTGCTTGAACACTGTGTTCAGTTTTGGGGCCCTCACTCCAAAGACATCAAGGCCCTGGAGTGTGTCCAGAGAAGGGCAAAGAAGCTGGTGAAGGGTCTGGAGCACAAGTCTTATGAGGAGCAGCTGAGAGAACTGGGACTGTTTAGACTGGAGATGAGGAGGCTCAGGGGAGACCTTATTGCTCTCTCCAACTACCTGAAGGGAGGTTGTGGTGAGCTGGTCAGCCTCTTGCAGATAATCTGTGATAGGACAAGAGGGAATGGCTGCAAGTTGTGCCAGGGGAGGTTCGGGTTAGAAATGAGGAGAACTTTCTCCTCAGAAAGAGCAGTTGGGTGGTGGAAGGGGCTGCCCAGGGAGGTGGTGGGGTCACCATCCCTTGGGATGTTCAAGGAGAGGTTGGATGAGGTACTTAGGGACACGTAATATATGTGGTAGGGGGACGGTTGGACTAGATGATCTTGGAGGTCTTTTCCAACCTTAATGATTCTGTGATTCTGTAATACGCAGATATATGCATGAAATCAGGTGCATAGAGTCTCTCTCCCTCCTTCTATATACATATTTCTCTTCTTCTTTCCCACTGCAGATTTCAGACTTTACAGGTGGAGCTTGAAAAGCAACGTAGCTAGTGCTCAGGGAGAATCTACCCCTGCAGAGACAGAAAATCTAAAGATACCTGGAATGGTTGAAAAGCCAAAGGTTACCTCATCTTACTGCCAGGGTAACAAAACTGCCTGCTGAACAGCACTGTTAGGCAATTTTATTGCTGTTAGCAACTGAATGATTTTGCTTGCAGGTGGCTTGTCCTTTTCCACAGAACAGGCCTGTCTCTTAACCACTACCTTGGCAAAACACACGTAGGTGGTAGTCATTGCAGTTCAAACAGAAACAGTTGTTGGTTTCTTGCCTCTCTGTATTACGGGCATAAACCTGTCCTGTTAGCCCAAGATGGGAAAGTGTGCAGCTGGAACATAGATGAAGCCCATGTGTTGATGGCCAGAGTTATCGTCAGAACTCCTAGAATGTTGAGCATAAACCCAGCTTTGGCCTAGAATTACAAAAGAGAAGAGTTATTAGATGCACTGAGTACTTTTTTTGTCCCATGATGATTAGGGTTCTTTGTATGGTTAGATTTTCTATTTGGCCTTTTTTGTTGTTGTTGTTTTTTACAGCTCCATCAGAACTCCATCAAGTTACATTTAAGATGGTTTTGGTCACAAATATAATTTGTATTGGGGAAAAATGAGTTTCCATTGGAGAAAACTCTTAAAACTAGAAGTCTTGAAGTCCTATTAATCCACTTATGTAGGACTTTCTCTTCTGACCTGGCATCTATCTCTAATGTCACCTTGGAGGAGTTCTTGGAGCAATTATAAGTTAGAAAAGTTATCAAGAGACATGCCATCCTTATCCATCTTTCCTTCAACATAGTGAGAAAGGGCATCAAGGCAACCCAGTGAGATGTATTAGGCTTTCCCCTAGACCCTGTGGATGGACTGTCCAGATGATGGGACTCCTTGACATTGCAGCAATCTACACTTGGACCTTTCCAAAAGTTAGAGGTTGCAGTTTTTCATTGACAACAAGCTCTTTTTGGAACATCTTCAAGAGGCCTGTGGTGTCCTTTAAAAGCTCAGTAGCACCTTTACAAGGCTGTGAGTGTATATTTGAGTCACCATGTCCCTTTATTAATTCACACATTCTTCTTTCCATTTGATGTCAGCTGAGTACAGTGAGTTTTCTAATGCTTTTCTGAGAAGAAACAGTATTACAAAAAAGGAAAGCTGAAAACTAGTGATGAAAACTCTGAAAAGAATGTGCTTTTGCTCACCATATCTATAACCCTGAGTTGTCCATATGAGAAGACAATGGCATTAGGAGGAGTGGCCACTGGGAGCATGAACGCCAACGATGCAGAGAGTGTGCAGGGCAGCATGACGTAGAGCGGGTTGAGGCAGATCGCTTCAGCCTGGGCAAGAAGGGAGAGCAAAGACCATGGCTTTGATTTGCAAAAATGGGTAGAAGTCTTTTGGCAGAAGACTGGTAGTGTTTGTTCATGTTAGAAATCTCGCTCTTTCACAAACTCTGCAGCCACTCATATTTTGGTTCTCCTTTGGAAGCGTCTAGCCAATGTCTTCATGGAGCAAATGCAAGGATTGAGTTTGTGGCAGGTCCTTTGTGTTCCCAGCTGTGGAATCTAATCACTGCTGCTCTATTAATTAATAATAATGGTTTTACTCAACACTAGTACCAGGGAAAAATTTTGAGTGGCTTCAAACTGCTTAAGAATAAAATTTAATTATCAGAGGAAACAGGGTAGCCCAAGCTCTGAAGGTGAGTGGATTGGTTTAGGGGTTAGCTGGGGTCTGTGGACTATGCAAAAAGATTTTGGGGAAGATTATTCATTTCTATCTGGAACCCGCTTTTCACGCTGCAGAGCTTTGTCTACCCCAGCAACAGGAATTTCCTGTGGAAATGCAGAAGTTTGAATTGGGTCATGGAGCTTGACTAATGCTATCACCTTCAGAGACTTCTGGAAGGCTAGTGGTCGAGTGAAATGCAGTAAAGGAATGCTGCAAGGAAGCAAATGCTGCTGCTGCCTCTGTGCAGAGCAGAGAGGGGAAAAAACAGGTACAGCTGGCAGTGACCTCATGAGGTTGTTTAGGCCAGAAGGCAAAGTCTAATATTCAGTCCCTTTACTTTTCACCAGCAGTGATTTTTAGAAAGGTTGAACTAAGCGCGTTGTGTGTGAATATATATGTGTACACATACATATATGTATATTTTAAGCCTTGTATTCCCAATGGGATACATAAAGCAGTGCTTGGTGATGTCAGCTGGTTGTGTGCTATAACCAAACAGATGTACATTCAGAGAAGAGCTGAGAGCTGTTCTTAGAGGAGGATTTTGAAATGCTGGAACTCACCATTGAAGCCAGAATCGGGAGGAAGAGGGTGGTGGTGGCCACGTTGCTGGTGCACTCCGTGAAGGTGGCAATAAGGAGACACAACAGGATGGCAATAGCTGGGTGAGGGATTTGCTGCAGAGGGGTCAGTTTGCTCCCTAGCCATGCAGACAGCCCAGACTCCTGTAACAGAGGAGGGAAGAGGCCTGTCAGGGCAGTAGGCTGGGGATGAAACAGCTGCGTTGCAGTCCAGTTATTTTCTCATACCAATTCCACCTTCCCACCTTGTAGGAGCTCTCACACAAACTGCTTTCTGTTGGAAAACGTGTAAGAGGCAACGCTCATTAACACAATAATTCAGTAGGTTAAATAACAAGAAACATGCTTTCCCTTCCAAAGAATTTGGAAGCAGGTGATGCTGTGTTTACAGTATGTTATTGATATATTCATAGCAAATAATTATTTCTCTGTTCAGGCCATTAGTCATGCATTATCAATATTCATGTGGGTGGGTGTTATTTATTTTAATCCTAAGCAAAGATCTTTGAAGTCCCTTTCTAAAATACCTTCATATGTCTTAGCAGAAATTCTACAGTTTTATGTCATTTCATCACATTTTCTGATACCTTGATCAGTTTTCTGGAGCTTTTTACCCCTCTCACCCTTTTCAGTCACTGAAAAATACCAGCGTCTTCCCTGTCATTCTGGGCTATGGTTGGGGCATCATTATTATTCAGCTGTTCCTCAAGAGAACATATCCTCACCATGCCTATGGCCTAGCTTTCTCACTGGCTTTGCAACCCCTCCTTGCTTCTCATGTTATTCCTATTTCATACCTTGGCTACTTGGACCTGTCTTTGCTGACACTCAAAAGCCCCATCTCACAGCAGGGTTAGGATCTGCCTTGAAAGGACTGGTCTAGTTTTCTGTCCTACAAGATCAGCTCTACCCAAATTAGTAGTGATGGATGTTTTTCAAACTTCTTGTTAAAATCTAGCAATGAAGCTTCCAGAATCTCCCCAGGTGATTTTTTTTTTCAGGTGTTTAACTTCCTTTACAGTTGGAATCATAGAATCATAGAATGGTCTGGGTTGGAAGGGACCCCATGGATCATAGAGCTCCAACCCCCCTGCCACAGGCAGGGACACCAACCTCCAGGCCTGGAATGTTTTCCTTCTGCTTGACCTAAATCTCTTTTGTTGCAATTTAAGCCCTTTAGAACCACTAGAATATTAAAAAGTATATTACCTTCCTTTCTGCAGCAGCTTTTATGTATTCAATGACTTACTTTAGAAGAAATTAAGATAATTTCTTGAATCTTTCCTTTTCCAAACATGTTTCCCAGAGATCCAGTCATCCTTACTACCTTCCTCTAAACTTTCTTCATATAGCCCATATTTTTGGAGATTGGTATCCAAAACTGAACACATTACTGTACCTGAGGACTTACAAGTCCTGAGTTGAAGGATTGTATTTCACATATCTTAGTATTATTGTCCTGGTTTTGTCTGGGATAAAGTTAATTAAGATAATTTTAATTGTGATATTACATTTCTGAACTAGTATTTCCACTTGAAGCTTTCTCTTCTTTTTCTTTATTCTTTTTTTTAATTATCTGTAGATTTAACAAAGTTATTTTCTGTTCCATAATCTAAGTAATTCCTGTAAAAGATTTCTAGCACGGGACTCCTGGCAGATGCCTGCAGAAATACATCAGGACATCCTTCAGTTCGACAGCCAGAGGTTTTTATCTACTCCTGAATGTTCTCTAGCTAGCTCTACAGTTGTCTTCTAGTAGTTTAATTTAAATCACATTTACATAAGTAGTTTGTTTGAAAGAGTTTGGAGACCCATTCTGGACACACTATCTCTTCACGCTTGCCCCATCAATTAAGTTGTATTTAATAGAAACTTAAATGTTTTGGGGTAGTTTTTTAATCACCCACTTTTCTAGAAACACAGTTAATCATGTTGCCTTGATTGGTAGTACTATCCCAGTTGCAATAAACATTGTTCTGATCACAGGACTCCTCCTAAGGATGGTGAAGTCTGTCCTATTGCCAGTAGCTGAGGAGATGTGCGTTGGTGCTACCAGCATGCCCTCTTGCGTTCTGGGAGAGCACGTGTGAAAAGCAAGATGGGAAACACCCAGGAAGACACAAATACCAGGTAAACAGGGGAATGTTACCTCACTGCCTTTGGCTAAGGCAAAGCCACCTCCCAGCAGAAACACGATGTTCCATGGCATTTTCTGGTGAACTACTTTCCAGTCTAAGAGAGCTGGAGGTGCTCGGATCTTTGACCTGCTGCCTAAAAATCCAGAAAGATTCTGTGAGCCACTTTACAATCTCCAAAGAAAGGAGAACTTCTTGGTGGGAGGTGAGTTTATTCTGAACGTTGGGGAAACGCTTCTGTCAGCACGACTGAGAAGAGTGTGGGATTATCTCCTAGAGCCTTGCCAACACAGACTGTAAAACTTGACCTGCAAAAATACTGATGAATAGTCTGCAGCTGCTCCAGGAGATGAGAGTGAGTTAAAGGTATGGCGATGTATCTGCAGAGCTGTATGTGCTTCTGCTAAATCATGGATCCACTCCTGAAGACTCCAGCTTTAGAAGCTTTTACATACATGTACACCTGGATAAGAGTTCTCTACTTAGTTAAGATGACAAGAAACAAGAGAACTTTCTTGGGGTGTCTGCCTTGTCTAGCCTAAAGCATGCAGCTGTAGCCATGTGGGAAGCACAGTTTGAAATCTTCTTCAATGCTTGAAATTTCCTTTGTACAATCTAAAATGTAAAACTTCCCACAGAACTATTCTGACAGTTTTTATTATTTAATATTTTTTTTTCCCATGCCTTCAGGAAACTTACCTGGTCGTTCATCTCTGCTGTACATGTCGGAAGGGATGATGAACAGCAGAACTGAAATGAAGATGGCAACTGTAGCATCAGTGACATAGCTGCAATAGATCAGTCAGGTATTTAGCCCAGCTGTGTTTTCATCTTGATGAAATTTAGCCTCCTTCATTTTTATTCAAAGTGAGGGGGAGAAGGGGTAATACCTTGTATCATTTTTGTTGAAAAGAACTGTTGCCCAGCCTGGTATGAAACCAGGGTCTCTGGTGAACCACAGCACCACCAGTAGTATGAAGAGGATCAAAACTGCTATTTCTGCAAACTTCATTGAGCCCAATTTCCTGCTCTCATCCCTGATAATTTCATAGGCCCGTTGCTCCTTTGCCTTTGCAGAGGGATTTGCAGCACAACCAAAATTACTCCGAAAGCTAGGAAAAAAATGGAGAAGAACTATCAGAGAAGTTTGCCAGATATCTTCAGAGTTAAGAATCAAAATTTTACAGTCACATTGTCTTTCTGATATATGTATCTGTATATGCACATAGAAATTATATATCTGTTATTATCACAGCATCAGCTACCATAGGTGTTGGAAAGTGACTTCATTGTGCTGTGTACTGCCAAGATGATCAGAAAGCAGCTTCCTACCCTTAAAAGCTCTAAATAAAAGCAGGTGTGCTATCTGGACACATGGGGAAATGATGTCACTGTCAGTGTGGCTGATGAGGTTATATGATCACAGGGAAGTAAATGGTTGCCCAGCTTTTTAAGATTACAGAAAAGGAGAATTTTAAGGGAGGAGTTTGAAGACAAAAGTAGCATTGCAGGTATTACAGAGCTCTCTTTTTGTCTAAAAAAAAGGAGGTTGGGCATAATACAAAAGTAACAGGCTAAGTATGAAACAGGTAGGTAATGCAAGCCAGTCATATGGGATGATTAGCATTGGGAACTGGGACAACAGTCCTCTAGGTCTGTAGCAACTCTCAGCACAGAGGTATTTACCAGCTATATGTAGAAATCAGTTTCTGCTGTGAAGCACAACAGTTTTTCAGGACGTGAAAGCAGTGCTGCAGAACAGCATACATGCAGTTAGAGCTTCCTATTTTCATCTACAGGGTACAGCTAGCTGGGATTTGGTAAGGTTCCCTGTAGAAGAAGTTGCTGTATTTTAGCAGATGTTTTCTTATGCTGTTTTCTGCCAGTCTGCATTGTACCTGAGGACTTTGTCTCTTGCTGTCTGACTTTCAAGCATAGGTTTATCGGGAAAAGCATCACGGCAGGTAAGGAGTACCTTCTAACAGGCCTGTCAGCTGTATTACTGTGTGTAGAGGGTACTTACTCAAAGCCCAAGTACAGTATCTGCAGCCAAAGCCACGTCAAAACCAGTAACACAATCATAGTGGGGAAGGCAAAGGAGAACCAAGAGGCGAAGTTGATGATATTGCCATTTTTAGGGAAGAGCCTGTGAAATGTAGATGGCTGTTAGCATTCAAAATGCTGGACTCTCTTCTGTAATTAATGATTCAGAGAAGAGGAGGTACTGTGAGGCCCACTGAGGAAGAGAAGCTGACTTCCCAACAGAGGTACCAAATGGATATTTTCCTTCTCAGTGTTGGCTGGCAGTCAGCTGTAGCAGAATGATGCGGGTTAGCGGGTACGTGATCACAAATTCAACCAGACTTACTCATCAACTTGTCCTTGCAGTACCAGGTTTGGTGTTGTCCCAGTCAGGGTTGCAATCCCTCCAATACTGGCTGAGTAACAAATACACAGAGACATTCCCTTGCACAATTTCTTGTGATTCTCTTCTCGCAGGCTATCAGTAATCCTTCTGTCTTCCTCGACTGTCAGCATATGGCTCTTACCTGGGTGCCAGGACAGGATGAAAAGAGTTACAGAAGCTACAGTGGGTAGGAAAACATCTCCTGCCTGTGTAATTCAGTATTTCAAGGCTACAACACAATGGATTCAAAACTGAAGGAGCCAAGTGTCCTCATTTTAAAGCTGGTGGTGTTAATTCTTTGATCTTCTGTGCAATTTTTATGGGTGGGCTTGACACAGAGCAATTTTTCAGAAGAAGAGAAGTTGAAGTGTGTGGTGAAGTCCAAATGTACTGCTGACACTTCTAAGTGAGCTAACGCGATGTCTGGACTGCACTTGGAGGGGAGAGAGGCAAGAATTTGGAGAGGAGTTGGGCTGAAGGGAACTTGTTCTGCACCAGCACCTATGTGCACTGAGATTTACATTCAGAAACACTTGAGTTGTTGTGGAAGAGGGCAAGACAGCTGGTCCAGAGATATTGTTGCATGATTGTATATCTTTGGATTAGAAAGATCATTTTAATCCCTAACCTTCTGGCATAAAATAGGACAGGAATTTTCTCTCAGGAATTCCCTATTATCTGATAAGTTACACAGTAGATAATAACAGAACTGACATAAATATACAGGAAAATATCAAGCCTGATGTAAAGACTTCAGCTAATGGAGAATTTATTCATGTTGTTTTATTGATTAGTTATCATCTCTTTGTATTTTCAATCTATTTCTAACTGCAGCCAAGCCGGTAGATTTTACTGTGCTTTCATCTGGTTCATGGCAGAGCCTGGTAAATGCTGTCTGGTACAGTCAGGATGCTTTAGGTACATTCTTTTATAATTTACTAGAGCTAAAATGACAGTGAAGAAGGCATCAGGCCATCCTCCATCATTCCAAAGAGAAAGACACCATCACCCACTCACTTTTTTCCTGTGTTTCTTTGGAGCTATCAGATTTAGTTGGCCCTTCCTGCAGTTCAAATGCTTGATTGATGTTTTCAGATGCTTGGGCTGCTGTGCTAGACTCCATTTCGGACTTGTGCAACTGTTCCAACACTGCTTGTGCTATTGGGACCATCATGGCAGTGGTGGCTGTGTTGCTGATCCACATGGACAGGAAGGCAGTCACGATCATGAAACCCATGAGAAGCCTGAAGTGAAAAGGTTGGAAAAAGTCAGTTGAGGACCTTTTTCTTGTTACAAAGCTTTAGTTACAGGTGCTGGGTTGGGGAACTGCCTTAGCAGTTCACTCCTAACGCTTCCTGCTACTCTTCCTAAACGTCACAGTAAGATTTAACAGCAATTTTTCTTCTTGCAATTCCAGCCAGTTGTGCTTATGCCTGGGAAAGTGGGAGCTGGTATCTCGAGGCAAACAGTTTATCTGGTCAGTATCCTGCTTATTCTGCATGCTTTTGAGGAAGACATACCAGCTCAATAACACGTATTAATGTATTAGAATATATTTATAAGAGGAATTGCAAACTCAATTTGATCCCAAAGGGCAATCAGTTTAAGCCATACGGAAGATGATCTCTTTTTGTATCATTTTATCCCACCTCTATCATTCAAGATTCCCTTCTTACTCATATAAAATTCTAATCCTTGCCTCAGTATTACTATGTTATTTGTCTCAAAATTATTCTTTAGATGAGATGTAGATTATATATTAGATGAAAAGGGCATTATCTTGTATGCATTTTTATTCTATTGCTTTGTAATTTCCTTCAATATTCCCTCTTCTTATCATCTGAGACAAATTAAATAGGGACATGTAGCCCCTGCAAAGCTTAAAGTTCTAGTCTGGAAAACATTTGTTGTTTTCAGAACAAGCATCCCCATATTTTCTCTTCTCTTTGCAATCAGCCTAACAGTCAGAGAGTGTATGTTTTCTGTGTTTCAGCCGTAGTCTTTCCTGATTGCCTAAAGCTGTGCTTCTGGCCAAGCCAAGCAGCACCCTTGTCTTCTCAGCATGGACTCTCTTGTTGCTATTTCTCCACCTAAAGCTATCTGGAATTCAAAAAAGAGGCAGTAGGTCTGTAAGACATCAAAGGAGCCCCATTTGCAAGGTTTGCTCAGGCACTAACTCACTTGGACTGTAGACATATAGTTTACAGATTCATATAGGAGTCCACAGGCAACTCTGAGATAGGAACTAATGCCATAAAGTCCTTCATCCTGCAGCATTTTCACAACTGTTACTCACAGGGCTGGTCTGACACCAGTGATAAGCAAGACCCGCAGCGCAACACGCTTGTGTAGGTGCCAGTTCTCAATAGCAATGGCCATCAGCAGTCCCCCAATAAAAAGCATATTGGTGTCCTTCAAGTACTCCCGACAGACCTGTAACATGGAATAAGGGAGGGAAAATAGTGACAAGAAGGCAAGAGAGAAGGCATTTTCTGAGGGAGGATCTTGCCCCAAAGACGTTAGCATGCAGTAGCTATGGACTGTATGAATTTGCTTTTGATCTGGGGTTAGCAGCTCCACCCAGAGTTCACTCTAGGCTCATGCAAATTCTGTTCCGTGGAGAGGACAGAAGATTCCCCGTGTAACAATACTGCAGTTTCCTCTTCCTTTCCCCAAACTCTGGAAATCATCCTGGAAATAATCCCAGAATAAGAGAAGCTGACCAATGAATCCATAGGCAAACGTGCATAGAGTAAGATCTCTTACTGTTGTTGAATCCATGATGTTCATTAGTGGGAACAGCAGGACAGGAAAGAGAGCTGTGACAGCCAATGGCAAGGCCTCCGTGCACCAAAACAGTGCCATCACTATGATAACGTAACCACATCGGGCCTCCTGACAGAAGAAGAGTACACACAATCAGAACAGACTGCACATCTCAGGCTTTGAGGAGGCAACAGCCCATAATTATATTCCTTGCTGATAAAGGGATTTGAGAAAAGGTTATTTTCTCTTTTTCTCTCCCATCTATCCTCCTACCTGTGCAGATCCTAATCAAATGACAAACTGTTCAGCAACCTTGTCGGAATGGTGAGGGAAAGATTGGGGCCTCCAATGGGGAAAAACAAGAAACTTGGGAAAAGAAACAAATTGATGACTTTGAACCCTTCGTGATAAGAGATTGGCAGTCCCTGCACAGACCTGTTTTTGCTGATGGTGGTTATTTTCTTTTTATATATTTCTGCCTTTGAGCTGCAGTAACAGTTACTGACCTAGCCAAGGTTTCTCCACCTTTTTTCCCCACGTGTTTCAGGACATGATGAGCACCAACTAGTTTCAGCAGCCTGGACTCCTTGTACTGTAAATACCTTTATCTTATTCTTCATTGGATTTTTAGCTTAATACAAACTTGGAAAGACTTGCTAACCAACTGGTTGCAGATCAGTTTCGGCTTCCACTGACTTTGACTCGTTTCTTCTTCTTGAGGAAATAATGAAGAGATTGCAATTGCAGTGGCTAGATTGTGGAGGATTAAACCACGGGGCAGGAATAATGGCTGGCAGGGTCAAATCTGTGATGCTTGAGAAACATGTTCAGGATTTCTGAATGTGGCATGGAAGTTAGAGCTGTTGAAGGGCAAGGATGAACAAGGAAGTTGAGTAGTGTAGAGGAAAGAAGGTGACAGCAATGTAGGTGGTAAATTACCAGAGCTGCAGGGCTGGAGAAATAAAGCTGCAAGGGATTCATGAAGAGATGAAAGATGCCTTTCTGAGCATTATTTTTGAATGAGAGCAGTAAAAATCTTCATTACTCATCCCATCAAGCACTGAAAGCAATTTTCCATTTAGATGATCCTTTCTCTCCCATTTTTGTTACTAGGAGATGTCTGTGGGTGCCTCTTGAGAGACCCTAACAGGGTGCTGCTCTCTCCCAGCCTGCTGAGAACAGCTGGCACAAGGCTTTTCACCAAGTCACTTGTCCGGTAAGGACATTCCTCCGTCTTTAGACTAAACCTTTAGCATTGTAATAGTTTAGTGCCCGGTGCTATGTGATTACAGGACAGGTTAATAGCTCAAGAGAACAGAAAAATGTGAAATTCCACCCCATGAGTTGTGCACTTACAGCCCTGCGTGCTGAGGTACCAGCTTTTCCTGCTCGGCAGTAGCACGGCGTGCAATCCTAAGGCAAGAATTCTTCCAGATTGCAACAGGAAAAGCCCAGGACCTTTTAAACTTCTGTGTTGTAGCTGATTGCATAGAAACCAGAGGGAGTAATTTTCAAAGGGGAACTGAACCAAGACTGCCAAATCATTCTACGGTCAATACCAAGGGCTTATTGTATGGTAACAATGACTCTAGAAAGTAAGCTTGAACTCATGGCCTCAGATTAAAAAAATTCTCTTTCAGGCTACACAGAACTTTTCTGATCCAGATGTGTTTTAACTTCTTTGCCTATGGAAAATTAACTAGCAGAAAAATAATTTTTCTGATTTTATTCTTAGGAAGCGTTTAAGTGGTAGTTTTATTTGCATAGCAAGGGAATGAGAGGACACGCCTGATCAGTTACCACGTTTCACCTCAGGCCAGTGCCAATCTATCATTCGGGCTTGCAATCCTCTGGTCATAGCTCCAAAGTCTCTGATAACGCCCAGAAAAAGAGCTGTGAGGAAGAACGAGCTTTGGGACAGGCTGCACAGAAGGAAAGGTAAGAGCTGGTGGAGTGAAGAAGGAAGTTTGGCAAAGGAGACTAGAAACTGGGAGTCAGCAGGGATCGAGGGACAGGCAGAGACCAGAGGAAAGAGCTAGTTGATGTCCAAAGAGCAATGACAGGAGGAGATTGGGACTACCTATTTAATAATGCTGGCACTGTAAATAGAGACCTGAAGACCAGAGATTAGATCTGTCTGCATGAGGAGATTGAGAGCAGGAGAAATAAGGCAGAGTGAGGAAGCAGCAAACACTGGCAGCCTGCCTGCTCGTGGGGCTGCATTTAAATCTCTCTGAAACACCTGCCCTGCTACTGCTGGGTTTTGTAGTCACATTTTTCTGAAGGAATCCTAAACAAGGTGTCTTGCAAGCTTGACATTTTATTTAAATGTTTAATTATGTTATTTAAGTAATTTTTTGAAAGATTCTTACAGAAATATCTTTTTAAGAGAGTGAAATGCTTATTATTTTATCCTTACTTATCGGAATACCTTGTCCATCTGACCAAGAAAAATACCTCTCCCATCAGGCAGCAACAACAAGGAAAATATTAAGAGGATATGCACAGGATACTTTTAGAAAATCAGAAGGGAGATTAAAATTAAGCCTTAGATTGTAACTTTGGTTCACATGTATGAGCTTCAGCATACAAAGTCCTTTGCTAAATCAGATGCAAAGCAAAAGTTACAAAAATTGCATGTCCCTGAGCATTCTTCTAGAATATGCAACCACAGATGTATCTGCCCATCCAGATATGTCCTATTGCTTTTATATCCCCCCCACTATCAGTAGGCAAAGGGGTCCTCCCAGAGGGGAAAAAAAAAGGTCTTCAAGCGATTATGAAGGAACCACCTCTGAGAAAGATCTGTGTGATCTCTTCAGCTCTGTCGCTTAAAAGGAACAACTCTGAAAGAGATTTGGCTCTCAAATGCAATTAAACAAGTTCTTACCTTGGTAGGAACAGCCAGAGGCAGAGGGATAAACAAAATGGGTACAAGCACTATGATCAGATATTTCCTGAAGGCTAGGAACATCTGCCCTATGCCAGCCATGGTGCTGGAGCTAGCCCAGTGCTGAAGGGCCTGAGGTCTGCTGCTGGAGACTATATAAACACTCGGGAATATTAACCATTGACCTCTGGAGGTTGGGTGTTGTTTTTGGAACTGTAATCGGAGAAAGAAGGAAGAGAACAAAGAAGGGAGGGGACAGCAAAAGAGTGTCAGACCAGGAATTTTCTTAAGATAATCTTCCTGATAACTGGTAAATCCAGGAGTGAGTTAACTCCTTGTGGGCCAAGTAGGTTTACTGAAAGCATCCTGAAATGACCTAGGCTTTGTTTAAAGAATCTTAGTGGTGTTGTCTTTAATAATGCCATCTTTGAATAGGTAGTGCTATTCCTCCCATAAAAAAGGAGAGACAGCTCCCTCCATAGTAGTTTACAAATATGCAGAGTATGGGAAAACACATCTGTAATGCTCAAATATAGAGATTAGAAACATCTACAGGAAATGTTATGTCAACATCTTTAGCAGGGGGTTGGACGAGATGGTCTCCAGAGGTCCCTTCCAACCCCTGCCCTCCTGGGATTCTGTCATCATTGTATTCGCTGAGAAATTCCTTGGGTAGCAAAACCTAGTAGAGCAGAGCTCCTGTCACAGGATGCCACATCAAATCCCCACACCCAAAGGGACTTTTAAGTCCTCAACACTTAAAGAGGAGGCACCTTGTGCATCTTTGTGCAATCTGAGGATGACCCTCATGGCAATTCTGGTTTCTTCTTCTCAAAGAGCAACAAGGAAAATGTTTTGGGCTGATCAGAACTCAGTTCTTCCCCCATCCCCTCTGGCAGCCCAGTATGTTGTAAGAAAGACTTGGGGCCAAAGAGGGAACCTGATAACTCATTCTGATACAAGCTGTTGTCTCTCAGCAGATCCAGAAGGCCTTGACTACAGTACATCACTTTGTAGACATTGAGCTTGCTTTCTTTATTTTTTTTTTCACCTTTCTGGTCTTGCAACATTATAGGCCCAGCTTTGGTAGCTTGCAGGGTATATTGGGGAGAAAGGAAAACAGATAAAAGAGAAAAAAAAAAGAGGAAGAAAAGAAAAAGCCACTGGGAAGTTCCCAGCAGACATTGTTACAAGGAACTTCTGAACTAGAAGCAAAGTGCTGGTTCTTTAAATACACTGGACTAGATTTTTAAGTCCAGAGGGAGTGTCTTGTTATGTATGTCACTTTGGTGCCTTTATTTGTTAGATCAGCCCAGCGCATTCTTCAGATGATGATAACATTTCGATTTTATTGGTATAAATTGTCTCTGATCTATTTATAGCTTGGCCAAGCAGAGAAGCACAAGCACAGGCATTAGGTCATCTGATGCCAGCTCTGCAAAGAGCTTCTGCCGTTTCTCTCTCATCCCTTTTCTGCTGGGGCTTCTTTTCTTTCAATAACGTGCTTAGGATTGAAACCCAGAGAGGTTTCAGTTGCCAGAGCTGCAAACTCACAGCTCTCTGTGAGCTTGACTGAGGCATATTGCTTGGAGGGAGCAGCTTCATGGTACTACTGCCAATGCCCAGCTTTAGCATTTCTCCCAAAAAGAATGAGAAAGAGCTTTCAAATTAATTAATATTCCCTCACGTTTTTGCCTCCACTTAATGTTGAATTAGTGTCTGAAAAGGTGCAGTGACAAAATCAGCCAAGGGCAAAGTCATTTTTCTACTTTCTCCTCTTCTGTCCTTAGGTTGCAATGAAAACCTAAAAGGAAGCCTTGTTTTCCCATCTCTGAAGGTTGGACACCAGCTGCAGCCTCACCTACGGGGTGTAAGTGATGGGACTGAAGGACCTCAGCTAACGAATCCTGCCTGTTCTTTAGAAGCAGCACATCCACAGCCATGGTCTCCGCTGCTGTGCGAGTCCTGTTCCTATCGAAGATGTTATTAATGAGCTCTGTAAGTGTGTTACTGCAAAGAGAACAGTTTGTCTTTGGGGGATTTGTCAGAGCTTCACCTGTACCTGTTAACACTCCCTCAATGGTGTCATAGGAGTGATGCCAATTTACGTTACTTTGGAACTATTCCAGTTTACATAAACAGGTTAATCTAATACTCTGAATCATGCTCTTTGAATTTAAAGAACAACTTGATCTTTGCTTATTGATGTGCTCCTTGAGCCAGACCAACCCTAACAGGAACCCTAACCCCACCGTGTCCTGGGTTTGGATGAGAGAGTTTTCCTTCTAGTAGCTGGTGTAGTGCTGCACTTTGGATTTAGGATGAAAATAACCTCGATAATGTACTGATGGTTTCAGTTGTTGTGAGGTAGTTGCGCTGTCTACCCAACATCAGGGATTTTTTTAGCTTCCCAGGCCCTGCCAGGCATGCAAGAAGCTGGGAGAGCATAGCCAGGAGAGCTGGCCCAAGCGATGGTCCCCGCCATGGAGCATCAGGCAGCATCTTTAACTGGGGAAGCCAACTGGCACGCAGACTGACAGCTCTGAAGCAGGATGGGCATCAGGTTGGGGTCTTTTATTTCCTTCTGCATGTGGTGAGGAACTGCATTTGTGCATCACTTGTTCTTTATTATTGTTGTTATTTATTATCTCCCTGCGTTATCCTATTAAGCTGTCCTAACCCATGAGTTTTGGGGGGGTTTTCCTCTCTCCTTCGGATCCCCTTGCAGGTGGTGGAGGGGAGGGAAGCGAGGGGCAGCGTGGTGCTCAGCTACCGGCTGGGGCTAAGCCGCGGCACAGCCCAAACCGCCCCGTTGCGCCGGGGCCGTGGGGTCTGTGGTCCTTTAGCAGCCCCTTGTAACGTGCCGCCCGGTGTGCTG
The DNA here is from genome assembly GCA_013400835.1 of Zapornia atra. NCBI lineage: Eukaryota > Metazoa > Chordata > Aves > Gruiformes > Rallidae > Zapornia > Zapornia atra. The sequence continues at coordinate 124,194 of VZTU01008897.1, forward strand.
GCTTCTTCCTCGGGTCCCAGTAAACACCCTCAGTAACACCGTGGGGAAGGGGGAGCTGCCCCTGCGGCAGAGCGGCTGCAGCCAGCTCCGCTCTCACGGGAGCGCAACCGCCGCTTGCCCCCCGCGCTGCTGCCGGCTCCCCGGGCAGCGGGGCGGAGCGCGGTGGGGCCGGGCGGCGGGGCAGCCAGTCCCGGGCGGAGCACGCCGCTCCTTCGCCCGCCT